>PVKM010002528.1:0-64249 GCA_004027735.1 Carollia perspicillata | reverse complement strand
TCTCTCTCTCTCTCTCTCTCTCTCTCTCTCTCTCTCTCTCTCTCTCTCTCTCTCTTTTTGATGAGTCTGGTTAAAGGTTTGTCAATTGTGCTTATATTTTCAAAGACCCAGCTCTTGGATTAATTGATTTTTGTATTGTTTTCTTTATACTTCATTTCATTTATTTCTGGTCTTTATTATTTCCTTACTTCCACTGACTTTGGGCTTTGTTTGTTGTTCTTTTTCAAGTTCCTTTAAGTATGAAGTTAGATTGTTTATTTGAGCTTTTTCTTGTGTTTTTTTGTTTTTTGTGTTTTTTTTTTATTGTTGTTGTTGTTTTTCTTGTTCTCAATAGGCCTGAGGCCTTTGAATTTCCCTCTGAGAATTGCTCTCCCAGTGTCCCACAGATTTTGGATTGTTGTATCCTAATTTTCACTTTTTTCCAGGTGTATTTTGATTTCTTCCTTGATCTCATTGTTGACCCATTCATTGTTTAATAACATGTTATTTAGCTTCCATGTCTTTGCATGTTTTTCAGTGTTCTTGTGATTGATTTCTAGTTTTATAGCATTGCAGTCAGAGAAGATACTCAATGTGATTTCAATCTTCTTAAAATTATTGAAACATATTTTGTGTTAACATGTGGTATATCCTAGAAAACATTCTCTGTGTACTTGAAAAATATGCATATTCTGCTGCTTTGTGTGAAGTGTCTGAAGATATCAATTAAGTCCATTTGATCTAGTAAATTGTTTAAGGGCACTGTCTCCTTGTTGATCTTCTGCCTAGTAGATCTATCCATTGAAGTCAGTAGTGTGTTAAAATCCCCTACTTTGACTGTATTTCTGTTGATTTCTCCCTTTGTCTCCATCAAGATTTGCTTTACATATTTATGTGCTCCTATGTTTGGTGCATAAATGTTTACTAGGGATATATCCTCTTGTTGGATTGTTCCATTTATCACTATGTAGTATCCTCCTTTGTTTCTTACTATATAGCCTTGGTGTTAAAGTATGTTTTGTGGGCCCTGGCTGGTGTGGCTCAGTGGATTGAGTGCAGGCCTGCTAACCAAAGAGTCACTGGTTCGATTCCCAGTCAGGGCACATGCCTGGGTTGAGGGCTGGTTCCCCAGTAGGGGGCACTTGAGAGGCAACCACGCATTGATGTTTCTTTCCCTCTCTTTCTCCCTCCCATCCCCTCTCTCTAAAAAAAACTCAAATAAAAATAAAATCTTTAAAGTCTATTTTGTGGGATATCAGTAATGCTATCCCACCTTTTTCTTCTGTTCCATTTGTGTGAAATATCTTTTTCCAACCTTTTGCTTTTAAAAGTCTATGTATCTTTTGTTCTGAGATGGGTCTCTTGGAGGCAGCATATATATGGGTCTTATTTTTTTTTCATTCAGCTACCCTATGTCTTTTGGTAGAAGCATTTAAGTCATTTACATTTAAGGTGATTATTGATAAATACATATTTAGTGCCATTTTATTGTTAGACTGTTTTCCTCGGTATTTTTTTCTTTTTCTTTTTCTTCTGAATGCAATCCCTTTAACATTTGTCGCAGTACTAGTTTGGCGTTAACAAAGCCCTATAGCTTTTTCTTGTCTGGGAAGCTCTTTATATCTCCCTGAGTTTTCTACTGATAGTTTTGCTGGGTAAAGTATCCTTGGTTGTAGGTCCTTGCTTTTCATCACCTTGAACTTTTTACACCACTCCCTTCTGTCCTGAAATGTTTCTATTGAGTAATCAGATGCCAGTCTAATTGGTGCTTCCTTGCAGGTAACTACCTGCTTTTGTCTTATGGCTTTTGGATTCTCTCCTTGTCTTTAAGCCTTGTCATGTCAATTATGATATGTCTCAGTGTAGGTCTCTTTAGGTCCAATTTGTTTGGGACTCTATGAGCTTCCTGGATTTGTGTGACTCTTTTCTTCACCGGATCAGGGAAGCTTTTGGTCATTATTTCTTCAAATAGGTTCTTGATCCCTTGCTCACTCTCTTCTCCTTGTGGTATTCCCATGATGCAGATGTTGTTACTTTTCATGTGGTCATTAAGCTCCCCTCACTTTTTTAAAATTCCTTTTTCTTTTTGCTGCTTAGCCTGGGTGATTTTTTTCTACCTAGTCTTCAAAATCACTGATTCAGTTCTCTGCTTCATCTAACCTACTGTTTACTCCTTCCAGAGTATTATTTATCTCAAATACTGGATTTTTTTTCTGACTGGTCTCTTTTTATAGTTTCTATGTCTTTTTCCATTCTATTGAGTATCCTCACAATCATTACTCTAAACTCTGATAAATTATTTGCCTCCATTTCATCTAGTTCTTCTGAAGAATTCTCTTGTTCTTTCATTTGGGATCTATTTCTGTGTCTTCCCATTTTGGCTGCTTTGTGTTTTCCACCTTAGATGTTAATCTAATCAGTGTGAAGCTCGATCTGTTGTTAATTTAATCAAGTTGTAATCAGCAGTGAAGTTTAAGAACCACAGGGTGGAGCAGATTAATTCATGCAAGCAGGACTATTGCTTTCCCTCAGGCTGGTGCAACTTGGAGAGGAGTGCTCTGCCTGAGAGAGATGGCTCCTGTAGTGTAGAGAATGACTCAACACAAGAATCCTGGTCACTATTCCCTCAATTTTCTCCCCCCATAGCCACAGTCCCCAGACTCCCCTAAATCATCTCTATTCTACTCTTCCTTCCCTATTCCAGAGCCCTGGGTAAGTGCCTGCAAATGAAATTTTGTGCATTGGCCCTTTAAGAGGCTCTCTGTTTATCCAGCCATCTCTCCCTGGCAGATAGAAACCCTGCTGCTTTTCACAGCTGGATGTTATCTGTGTTCCTTTCTGGCTCTGGTGCTATAGGCTAGGGATACCACCTTGGGGTTTAGACCCCATATATTTCAGGGAGAAGCCCCCAACTGCTGAAATATCCCTCCGGCAATTTAGATGCTGCTGGTGGGGGCCAACCCAGCCCTCTCTCACCTGTTCTTCACTCCCTACCACTCACATTGTGGTAAAGGTGGTTTCTTCCATTTTTCCATGGTTATAAGGTTTCTCTCCAGCTAGTGGTTATTCTGGATGATTTCTCTACAATTTAGTGGTAATTCCAGATTTGTTCTGGGAGAAAGTTAGTGTCCTTTCCACTTACTTATCCACCATCTTGGATCTTGTATTGATGTCTTTACAGATCCTTCAGCAACCCCATGATTCAAACTTCCTATACTAGAGGACTGTATGTGGCTAGGTCAAAGCATTGGTTATTAGTTGAGATTTTCAAGCAGTATGACCTAGGTAAAGGCTGTGAGTAAGAGAAATTTCTTAAGAAACAAATTAGACAGAAGTATAACATAGACCAGAAGCTGAAATTGCCCTTAACCCTCCCCCTTTCTCTTTACTTCTCTTACCTGCTGGGTCTTGAATGGTCGAGGTTGCTATATTAGTGCTTTTACAGAGGCTTTGTATAAACTCTTACTTCAAATGTCCCTACCTGGAAGAATTTAAGTAAACATCCCTAGGTGCTAATCAGCATGGGAAAACAAAAACAATAGAACCTGAAAAGAAGTAGGGCACAAGAGATTTCATAAAGAGAGTGAGCGTTAGAGTCTGTGTGAAATAGAGAGAGTGCTGAATCCTTTGTCTTGAGGGTTTGTATCTGGAGGTCTCAGAGAAGAATCTCATAATATTCATCATCTTTCCATGTGTGTCCTTTCAGGGTCTTGGTCTCTACTGATTGGTCAGTGCCAGGGCAAGGGGTCATTCATCATTGCAGCTGGTCCTGATGTCAGCCATGGCATTGCTTCATCTGGTTTTGCTGCTTTTCTGGTCCTGGAGCTGAAGCGAAACTGAGGCCTAGATGTTATCTCTAGTTTGACCAAAATTCTGTCTCTGTGGTCAACAGGCCCAAGGCTTTGTTTCTAATATTGTTTAATGTGAGCCAGAACCTCAATGTCTTGAGGGCTTAATGTTTAAGGAAGTGGTCATGCAGGGACTTGTATGGGGGTCATATGAGGCTATTCTCTAGCCTCTTGTTCCCCCTCTAAGGGGGTCTACCAGATCACTAGCAATATGCTAGAGAAGGAAAGGTCTCCTGTTTGCCTTTCTATTCAGGGGAGGGTCTGAACCATATGGCCAGTGATATGAAAGGTCAGGCAGTCTAAACCATATGACCAGCAATGTGCTAGTGGAAGAAAGGTCACTATGGGGGTGAGGTCCAACCTTACAATTGTCCACTGCTAGGCACCCAGGGCTTTCTTCCCTGGTGACCTTCTGTACCTGGCCTATTGTTTCTACTCTGCTCATGCCTGTCTAACTGCCTACTATATCACTATTACCATGGATACCTCTTACAGTGACTAGTGGCACTTAGGGGATGAAGCACAGTACCTACTGTATCATGGCCTTGCACCTTGAATTGCTTTGTACTGGCTTTTTTGTCTTCCCAGACAATTACAGGGCTTGTCCTTCTTCCAGTTCAGAGATTAAATAGGAAAAGTTAAAGCCATTTGTTATCTTCAAGGCTTCCTTTTTCTTCCAAAATCTTTGGCTACACAACACAGCTGGATCCTACCTCAAGTAATCTATATATCACAGAATTTACAATTGATAAAAGCAATAAATAGAAATTACTCACATTAGAATCATACTCTTCCCTGAAAAAACAGAGATGTCCTAGTGCATTTTGGTGTTTACAGAGCATTAATTGCTTGTCAGAGAACCCAGAGAGGAAGGCTTTCAGGAATAAATTTGAAACAGCCCATAAATAAATAGCAAAATAAAATTTGATTTTCAAAAATGAAGCCAATTCATGGCATAGTTCTTTTTCTAGGAATTCATCTGTTACATAATGGAAGACATGCTCTTATCTAGGCAAAGTAGCACAAACCAGGAAAAAATAAAATTCAAAGGTGTTGAAAAGCTAACTGAGATTGAACCAACCTATATAGGTGTAGGTATAGCATTCCAGTCTGATAGCTAATCCGGGAACCTCCCTTATAAACATGGGTCATTTTTTTTTTCAGTGCTTCTGGATCTATGTTTTCCTGACTCTGCTATATATTTAGCATGTCCCACGTTCCCAAGACTGAAACAATGAGAAAGTTTATAAATTCAACATGCCTTGATTTTGTGTTTAATTTGTAAATTTAATGTTGCATGAATGGCCTATTTTGAATATCTGTTTGATTGTACTGTCTTAAAGATTCATTTAAACCTGGGGAGGACAGCATAACTCCTATCTGCTTCTCATTAATAACATACTTTTCAGTGGGTGGATAATAAATAATCTGGATAGAAATCAGTAGAAATGCAGATTGCCATTAGATGGAGAAGGAGCAGGAAATCCACTTTCCCCATAACACTGACAAGCAATTTCTAGACAGAAGGTAGAGAGACCAGGCCTCAAACAGAGAGGACTGTCAAAGAGGGTTCTTAATTAAATATTCTACAGTTTTTATATGAAGGACCATAAAGGAAAAGTCATTTTAATAGAAATTAAAATTTCAAATGACTTTTATAATTATGGATTAATAGAAACAAGCTATTTATTGATGAAGAAGAAAGATAGATAATACTTAGTTACAGTTTATCCTAATGGGCTTTGGAAAACATTCCAGTGTACATAAGCATTCTTTAATTTGTGAAGTTAGCTACTATGTGTGGCACACTGGTGAGGATGAAGGGTGGGAGGCATTGGGAAGTAAGTATTCCAGCTGACAGAGGTCTGCCATTGGTTGATCAGAGTTAGAATAGAAAGACAAACAAGAGAATCTAAAATAAAAAAATACATATATTTTTTAATGTATTATTGGCCTACTCCACTTTTCTGGAATAGCAACAGATAATAACAGTCTTGGTTGCAATGTAAAGGGCCAGTTTTTTAAGTTACTTTATTTCTTTGGTAATAAGGTGCAGGCACAAAAATGAGGACTTAAGGGAAATGCATTTCAAACCAATGATTGCTAATAAATCATTCCCTAGGCCATAGATTTCACAGGTACTAGAAAATACATAATGTTCAGAAATGCAACCAGGACTTTTAGTTTCTCTTTATTTTTCGAAGTCTTTTAGGATTCAACATGGCCTTCAACTGCCATTTCGCTATTAATGACTGTATGTATTAGAAATAAGTCAAATGAAATGATGGTTTGATTAGGTTTTCTTTGGAAAATTGTCATTTTGGTTTTGCTTCTGTTTAACAGTGGTAGTAACTACACAGGCCTTAATATAAAACAATCTAATTTTCTAGACAGTTCTTTAAAAGATATAACTTTGCTTCAATCTATCATTCTATTTTCCTTTTTTTTCCTAACAAGGTTAGATTTGCAAATCTGCAATTTGGCAGCATTTGTTTTAGTTTGGGGCTTTTGGTATAAACAAGCTGAATGGCTCTAACATTCCACCTACCTAATTCCCATAGTCTTAACCCCCATATGAAATGTGTGTCCCATCCTCCTCCTGGTGATTCAGATAAGGCAAATTTACAGTTGTGACCTTCATGTAACTGTAAAATCGTTTGACAGTGTTAAGCAAAGTCATCTTGAATGAGGACTTGACAATGTTATTTGTAATTTTTTACAGGAAAGTATCTCTGGAGATTTTACCACTTTCAATTTTGATTATGTTCCCATCTATCAGATGCCAAAACAGGGAGAAACTGTAAATGTTAACTGCCTGCCCACCTGTATTGGAATTCTTCCTTTGGAAAAGAGAATCAGAGAGAGGGGATCCAAACAACTTAAGATAGCAACTCAAAGAGCCAGAAAAGAACATCAGGCTAGGTGGAAATTTAAGAAGTATATTCTTTTTTTTGCACAAATATTTTCTTGTAAAATAATCTGTTCTCTTGAAGAAAAGTGTGGTGCTCAGACAGCAGTAACAATAATATTGTCATGGCATACCTAGACCCAGGTTCATTTATTTTCAATTTTACACAAATAGAGTAAATTTAGCAAATAATACAGCTTACCTTTCTCTAGAGAGGCTTTCTTTAAATGCAGGCTGGGCAACCTATTCCAGAAGTACAGATTAGCTTCTCCAACTGATGCAGGCAGGACTGCCATTTGATGTAGGCATGCATCACTTCCATCATAAGGGAAAACAAGAAAAACATTGTCAAGTAGACCATGTAGTTCTTTGTGCCCTTTTGCTGTCTTTTAGTACCTCTCTGCCTTGTCCTATACTTAAGCTGTACACATGTACTACCCAATATGGTACCCAGTAGCCTCATATAACTGTTTAAATTTAAAATAATTAAAATTCAATTTAGAATTCAGTTCTTCAGTGGCACTAGCTATATTTCAAGTGCTAACAGATGTGTGTGGCTAGAAGCTACCATATTGGATAGCACAGATATAGGCCATTTCAGAAAGTTCTATTGGGTAATGCTTCTGATCATTAGTTATTTTTGCTTCTTGAGCATAAACACTATTTCTTTCACATCTCCATCCCCTAAAGCATTCTATCACAGTGCCTGATACAACTATTGAATGGGGGAGAAATGTAGTTATGTTTTAAGTTAACTATATTTCCTAATTAAGTAACTAAGTGCTTATTATGTTGTCAAGAGCAATGCTAATTTGATTACAACAATCTCATATTTCATCATTGCAAAAACACTATGAGTTGGATCATATTACCATTCTCATTTTTCAGATGAGGAAACTGAGACTCAATGAAGTTAAATGATTTACCCAAAGTCACACAGATTGTAAGTGAGAAAGCCTGGTCTTTAAAACTTCAGGACCTATGTTCTTACCCATTATTCAATGTACTAAAAATAAACAGAAATTTCACCATGGACAGCCAAACCTCTTGTAGAAGATTTGTAAGTAACTGGGTGGCTTCTCTATAGCACCCATGCTAACCAAAGCAGAATAAAGAAAGTGTGGGATCAAGGCCTGAGCATGAAGAATGGGGGTGCAAAGAAGTATGTCAATTTTTGTTTGAGTGTGGGTATTGAATTAAGTGGCTATCTAAATGAAGCCACTTAATGAAGTGGTTACTCTAAATGAAGCAAGAGCAAATGAGCAGTTTCTTCTGATATTTTTCATATGAGGACCAGTGTTTTGGTCATCAATGGTGAAGCTTAGTGAAACCTAACATTTTGCGAAGTCACCCCAATGTGATGCATTTACCAGGCAGTTCTGTAACTTGAGCTTCCATGCTGCAGAGTTTGTGCCAGGACATGCAAACTCCAGAAAATCAATTTTTCTGCAGATACACACTAAGTGTGTTTGCCAGACAAATCCCCAGCCAGCCACTTTTTTAAATCACCATAGTGCTTTTAGAAATAATACACACTGGAACATTTTTAACTCAGCAAGAAGTAAAAGACAAAACTATACCCAACCATTCAAAATGTAGAGCCACAGAAGAAGGCAAAATGTGAGTGTATTGAAATTAAACATTTTAGTGGCCTCTTCTACCTTATCAGGTATTCTGTGCTAAGTATCTAGTGAATTAGGTTTTATTTTCTAGTCTGTGCCTCAATAGCACTGACAGAACATAACCTGGCACCATGCTTCCTCCTGCCCACATGTGCCCATGTGCCTATGCGACCTGATTTATCAGGGTGGCACCCCATCTTACCTGCCCTCTAAGACCTGTCTTGATTCTTCTTCTCTCCTGTATTCTCTCACAAATTCTCAAACAAGCCAAATCGGAAAAAGGTGTTAAATATTTGTTGTTACCCTCCCATTGGCTATGAACACATAATAAAATTTATTGAAGACTTACTATGTGACAAGCACTATGCTGGGTGCTTTCTATAAATAATCTCATTTAATACTCTATTTCCATTTCAGAGATAATTATTAGCACCTTAAAGATTTAAGAAATTATGTCCAAGTCAAACAGAAAGTATGATCTCTAATGGTAGGATTTAAGACCCTGTTACAGGTTAGTGGAGTACTATATTGGCGCCTTTTACTTCATAGCATATTAAGCTTCCAAGTTGAATTAAGGAGGATTAAGGCTATATAAAATCATGTTGAAATGCCAGATCAAAGAATATACCTCAATCAGTCTACTGGCATTTTGGTCAATGTAGTCATTAGCAATTTCTCCACTGAGAGGCAGCGCTGAGTAGTACAAAAAGCACAGGCTTTGAAATCCAACAGATCTAGATTTGAGTACTAATTCTGCCACTTCACATCTATGCGATCTTGGAATTATCACTCTCTAAGTTTTGAAAGGTGGTGGGGAAATGATGACAATCTGATAAAGAATATAGACTTTGGTGTCGAATGATCTGGGATTAAATCTCAACTACTCCATTTACTCATTCAGTTAATATTTATTGAATACATGCTATGCAACAGATCTTGTTCTAAGTACTCAAAAAAAGTTCTTATATTCATTATAGTAGATGAGACAAAAAATAAGCAAATATGTAAATAACATATATGTTTCAGTTGGTGTTAAGTGAAGTAGGAAAAAAGCCAGCCCTGGCTGGTGTGGCTCAGTTGGTTGGAGCTTCCTCTTGTAACCAAAAGGTCATGGGTTCAATTCTCTGTCAGGGCACATACCTATTGGGTAGGTTGTGGGTTGGATCCCCAGTCTGGGTGCATGTGAAAGGCAACCATTCGATGTTTTTCTCTTGCATCAATCTGTGTTTCTCTCCCTTCCTCTTTCCCTTTTTCTCTCTTTAAAAGCAATGAGAAGATGTCCTTGAGAGAGGATCCAAAAAATTAAAATTAAAAATAATTTCAGGCCCTGGCTGGTGTAACTCAGTGAATTGAGTGTGGGCCTGCAAACCAAAGGATCGCAGTTTGATTCCCAGTCAGGGCACATGCCTGGGTTGCAGGCCAGTTCCCAGCAGGAGACACACAAGAAGCAACCACACATTGATATTTCTCTCCCTCTCTCCTTCCCTTCCCCTCTAAAGATAAATAAATAAAATCTTTAAAATTTTTTTTTTGAAAAAAAAAAACACGAACAAGTAAAAAAACAAAATTTGGGGAGAGCTATTTCATACTGGCTGCTTAAGGAAGGCCTCTTTGCTGAGGTGACATTTAACCAGATAAATGAATGAAGTGAGAGAGCAGGCCACACAAACATGAGGTGAAATGAGGTGAGAAGAAATGCCTTCCAGATCTAATAAAATGAGCAAAAGTCCTGACAGGAATGTGGTTGGTAGCTTTGAGGATAAAGGTCTATGTGCCTTGAGTGAAGGAGGAGAGAAAGAGTAAAAAGAGATAAGGACAACGAAGACAAAACAGAGCCTATTGTGCTGGGCTTTGTGCTGGGCTTTCTAAGCCCTGGTAAGGACTTCAGATTTTATTCTGTGTTCAATAGGTAGTCGTTTCAAGGGCTTTGAGCTGAGGAATGAGATGATCCAGTTTATGTGCAAAAGGATCTTGCACATAACAGTCTTATTAGGCAAGGGTGACAGTTGAGGAGCAGGGAGACCACTTAAGAAGCATGTACAATGTTTCAGGTGAAAAATAACTGGTTTGAACTAGGGTGAAGGTGGAAAGAAGTGGTTAGATGTTGAATGTATTGTGAAGCTGACAGGGTGTGGGGTGTGAAACCAAAAGAAGTTGAGGATGACAGCAAGGACTCTGGCTTGAGCAACTGGACAAATTGTATGGTAATGCCATTTTCTCTGATGGAGAACACTGGAGGAGTAGCAAGTGAGGTTTGATGAACATCAAGAGTTGCATTTTGGCCATGCTAAGTTGAGATGCCTTTGAGAATATAAGTGGAGATGTCAAGTAGACAGTTAGATAAACAAGTCTTGGGTTTGGAGAGGTCAGGGCCAGAAATTTTGTCAGCTATATCATCTGGACCAGAAAATTAACTTCTATAAACATCAGTTACCTCATCAATAAAGTGGATACATGTAAGTGCTTAATAAAAGGTAGCCTTCTCATTGTCAGTATTTATTGCAATAACTGGCAGCTAGTTATTGCTGTTACAGAATCTTTGTTGATTGTTCTAAATGCAAATCAAATATTAGAAGCACTTAGAAATATTGAATATCAGAATCACCTTTTAAATGTTGGCCCCGCTTAAGACCAATTAAATCAAAATCACAGGAACAGTGATCAGTAGCTTCCCATGTATAAATTACTTACAGATAAAGAACACATGAGACTGATAGTCAAGATGGCAGCATAAGTAAACATGGCTCACCTCCTCACACAGCCACATCAAAATTACAACTAAAATATAGAACAACCATCACTCAGAACCATCAGAGATTGAGTTCAGTGGAAGTCTGACAACTACAGAATTAAAGAAAACACACCCATTCAGACTGGTAGGAGGGGCAGGGATGTGGAATGGGAGGGTCCCACATCCTTATGTGGTAGATAAAAATTCAGAATAGGTATCTTGGGAGTGAGGGGTCCCAAACCCACACCAGCCCCCACCACCAGCCCAGGGTTCCTGTGCCAGGAAGATAAATCCTCATAACTTCTGGCTACAAAAATCAGCAGAGATTGAGTCAGTGGAAGAAAGTTCTGGGGTCCAAGCAGTTCAGCTAAAGAACCCACACATGGACTTACTCAGACTCACTCCCTCTGAACTCCAGCACTGGGGTAGCAGCATAAAAGACACTAGTGGCATACTGGAAGGAACTGAATTGTCTGGCATCAGGGAAGGAACTGGAGGACATTTTCTGCCAGACAGAAAGGAGGGCAGAGGACTTTGTTTCTTTTCCAAGCCCTCAACCCACAGAGCTACAGATCTGGCAGACAGGTGCCATATCTGAGACTCCATTAACCTGGATAACAGTTTGACACATCCTGGAGATCCCCAGAGACTCTGGCCAACCCAAATTATGGGCCCACACAAACTGTTAACTATGACTTTTTCATATGAATGGCTAATATTAGTTCATGCTTCATAACTTACTAAATCCTATCAAACAAGCAACAGCCAGCCTCAGTGAGCCCCAACCCAAAAGACTCTTATTAAGTAGCCCCAGGCCCAGCAGTAGCAGCAGCAAGCCCAGATTCACAGCTTGGCTTCACCTTGGAATCTCCAAGCCAAGTACAAGTAGCAGCCATCTCAGATTGCTTTATAGCTCATGGCAGGTGGCCCCCTGGCAGAATGAAGGTGGTAAATGACCTTGGCCTGAACCACCCTGGAAACCCAGAGTCTACGCACCCTATGGACAGACAAAGAGCATTTCAGAGCACCACTATTCTGCCACTGCACTGCTGGTCCTCCACAGAAGGAGGAGGTTGATGATCAGTGGTCTCAGCCAGTTATTGCAGCTGACTGGCCTGGGTAAATTACTCCCATTGACCTGCCAACAGGAACCATGGCTCAACTATAAGAGGAAGGTATACTCAGCCCACATGAAGGGCTCACCTCAAGTACCCAGTTTGGGTGATAGGGGAGGCTGTGCCACTGGATCCTATAGGGCACCTACTACATTAGACCATGCTGCCAAGACAGGGAGTCATAGCAGCTCCACCTAATACATAGAAACAAACACAGGGAAGCTGCCAAAAAGAGGAAACAAAGAAACATAGCCCAAATGAAAGAACAGATCAAAATTTCAGAAAAAGACCTAAATAAAATGGTGATAAGCAATCTATCAGGTGCAGAGTTCGAAACACTGTCTATAAGAATGCTTAGTGAACTTAGTGAGGACCTCAAAAGCATAAAAAAGATCCAGTCAGAAACAAAGGATACACTAATTGAAATAAAGAACAATTTACAGGGAAATAACAGTAGAGTAGGTGAAGCCAAAATTAAATCAATGATTTGGAACAAAGAAAGCAAAAAAACAACCAATCAGAACAACAAGAAAAAAATGCAAGAAGATGAGGATAGTGTAAGCAGCCTCTGGGCATCTTCAAGAGGTCCAACATTCACATCATAGGGGTAACAGATGGAGAAGAGAAAGAACAAGAAATTGGAAATCTATTTGAAAAAATAATGAAAGAAAATGTCCCTAATTCGGTGAAGGAAATAGACATGCAATTCCAGAAAGCACAGAGAGTCCCAAACAAGTTGGGTGCAAAGAGGCCCACTCCAAGTCACATCATAATTAAAATGCCAAAGGTTAAAGATAAAGAAAGAATCTTAAAAGCAGTAAGGAAAAGACCAGTTAGTTACCTACAGGGGAGTTCCCATAAGACTATCAGCTGATTTCTCAATAGAAACTTTGCAGGCTACAAGGAATTGGCAAGAAGTATTCAGAGTCGTGAAGATAGGGATCAATAGTCCAGATTGTTCTATCCAGCAAAACTATCATTTAGAATTGAATGGCAGATAAGGAACTTCCCAGACAAGAAAAAACTGGAGTTCATCATCACCAAGCCATTATTACATGAAATGTTAAAGGGACTTATTTAAGAAAAAGAAGATCAAAACTATGAAAAATAAAATGGCAAAAACATGTCTATCAACAATTGAATCTAAAAACATGCCTTGGCTGGTGTGGATCAGTGGATTGAGTGCCAGCCTGCAAACCAGAGTGTTGCTGGTTCAATTCTCTATCAGGGCACATGCCTAGGTTGCGAGCCAGGTCCCCACTTGGAAGGTAGGTGAGACACAACCACACATTGATGTTTCCCTCCCTCTTTCTCTCTCCCTTCCCCTCTCTAAAAACAAATAAATAAAATCTTTAAACAAACTAAGCAAACAAGGCAGAGGCAGAATCATAGATATGGAGAAATATTTTTAAGTATATTTTATTGATTATGCTATTACAGTTGTCCCAATTTTTTCTCTCCATTATCCCTCTCCTTCCTGTTCCATCCTCTCACCCTCCACCATCCCCCCACACACTGCACAGTCCATGTCCATGGGTTGTGCATATAAGTTCTTTGGCTTCTACATTTCCTATACTATTCTTAATCTCCCCCTGTCAGTTTTATGCCTACCAATTATGCTTCTTGATCCCTGTACCTTTTCCCCCTTTCTCCATCCTTCTCCTTCCCACTGATAACCCTCCATGTGATCTCCCCTTCTGTGATTCTTCTCCTATTGTAGTTGTTTGCTTAGTTTTTGTTTGTTTTTTAGTTTCAGTTGTTGATATTTGCAAGTTTCTTATATTTTTACTGTTCATAGTTTTGTATCTTCTTTTCCTTAGATAAGTCCCTTTAACATTTCATATAATAGGGGCTTGGTGATGATGAACTCCTTTAACTTGACTTTGTCTGGGAAGCACTTTATCTGCCCTTCCATTCTAAATGATAACTTTGCTGGACAGAGTAATCTTGGATGCAGGCCCTTGCCTTTCATGACTTTGAATACTTCTTTCCAGCTCCTTCTCACCTGTAAGCTTTCTTTTGAGAAATCAACTGATATGGAGAGAATTTTGATGGTTTCCAGATGGTAGGCAGGGTGTTGGGAATGAGTAAAGAGGTGAGAGGATTAAGAAGCACAAATAGGTAGTTACAGAATAGCCACGGGGATGTAAAGTACAGTATAGTAAATGGAGTTGCCAAAGATCTTATAGGCATTACCCATGGACATGAACAATGATGGGAGGATTGCCTGAGGGAATGGGGGTGCTGGGTGTATGGAGGCAAAGAGGGAAAATTGGGACAACTGTAACAGCATAATCAATAAAGTGTAATTTTAAAAACAGAACACATAAGCAGGCTTTAAAAAGAACTCTTCAAATTAGTTCCAGTTCCCTTTTTGGGAAACTAACTCTTCCCAAAGAACACTAACTGGACATTTTGGACTCTTCTTGATATCTCTGAGCAAATTGTTTCTTATTTTTCCATTGCTTATTTTCTTCAGTATGAAAAAAATCTTGCTCTAAGGACCTGGGGAAAAATAGCCATTGTGGAAACTCAAAATATTGTAATTCCAGGATAGATTTTTCTCCTTAATAGAAAATATTTGTTCCCCTCATTTCCTAGCCTGTGCATTATCAGGTTTGGTCTCTAAATTACAATTGATAGATTTGAAAATAATAAGAGTATTGAACTTCTCTTTTAAATATCTTTTCATAGAAAATAAAAATACAGTTGGAAAGTGGAATATAATTGGTCAAGAGTGATACGTTGTGGATGGCTGAAGTTGAAATTTCATTGAAAAAATAAAACTCTAGAAGCTGAAGGAAATTACCCTGGAGTGTTCAGTAGTTATGGCAGGCCTGAAAGTAATCCATCTCTGTGGAATCAGGGAATTTCAGACTTTGCTCTAGTTAGTCATGAAAGGGCATGGCAGGCACACTTTCCCTGTGGCCCATTCTCTGTCCCCAAAATAGACTTTGCAATCTAAAGGTGAGGGTATATACTTAGCAAATTTAGCTTTTTACTATTTGCCCACACCTCTCCCTTAACCAATTGAGTGTCCACTATTAGATTATCATTCCTTTAGCTATGTTTTGATCTTTGCTGAAATGCAAATTCTCCTGCAAAAGGATCACACTTTAGGCTGTTTTTAGGCTGCTTTCCATCATTTATTTCTTAATGGGAGTGTTTCCAATCCTTTTCTGTGAGCTGGGTGGGGTGGGAAGAAGGTATCTTATACCTGGTAAGGCAAGTGGGGAAGAGGTGGCATTGCTCAGGCGGGAGAGCAAAAAATTGGGAGTATCAGAAACAATAAAAATTGGCTCAGTCTTGCTTGATAGCAGCCCTAAGTAGTCCATATTTATTTATTTTAATTATCAAAATAAAGAGAAAACTCATTTGTTGACTTCCGATATAAAAAGTGTGGCTTTCTTTGTGGGTTAAAGGCAAGACACCTTGATCTCCAATCTCACATTTCAAGAAGGGAATAATGAAAATATCATGCCCCTTGAATTTCTGCTAATGTATAGGTACCATTTCGAGCAGAAATTATGTGGATTTTGTTCAGCCCTAGCATATGATTTACAACCATTCCTTAATCCACCTGGGAAAAGTAAACTGTTTGTCATCACAGACTCTGAAGCCTGCATGAGTGAGTTCTCAGCTTCACTTGCCTTGGGCAAGCTACTTCTCAGTACCTCTGTTTCTGCACTTTTTTCTTATCTTTTAGAATACATTTTATTGATTATGCTAATAAGTATAACTGAACAATAAAAAAAGAAATATTCATAGTGTAAATTGGCAAGAGAAGCAGAAGACAAATTGGAATAGCAATCTGACTCTGCATACCAGGGGCGGACACTAGAAAGGTCATTGGAAACTTATCTGGTTTGTCACCTGTTCCTTTGGAAAAAAAGACATTGAAAATAGTACTCCTTTAGATAGAAAGAAATATGCCCCTGGACTTTAGAGACAAATGTGAGAATTTCGGGCAAAGGTATTTGGAATTAGGACTTGACATTTGAGAGCAAAAATCAATGTCTAGGCAAAAGATGACCTCCAACACCAAAGGAGTTATCTAAAATCCCAACCCCCAAAATAACTCAGTCAGAATCATAATATACCAATTAAAACTAAGAATAGAAGCCAGTATTTCTTTCCCTTCCTTTTCCGTGATTTCACCAACACACAGTCACATGGCAGTCACTGATTGTCTGAGGCAAAAGGAAACTGACAAGCAGTACTTGTCTGAATGCTTAGAACTGTGCCAACAAAAGTGAAGAAAAGAAAGACAATGAAATTAAGGTTTTGGTCATGCTTTGTAAATGAAACTATTTCCTATGTGCCTTGCTCCAAATCAAAGTGGAATTTTTTATTTAAAATTCAATAATTCCTTTTTCCAAATGCACCTTATCAGATGTGAAAGGAAGACATGTGTCAGATACATTTGGCAAGCCAGATATGCTCTTCTTCTACCCCAAATTGCTCTGATCCCATCACAAGGTGAAATGTGAATACTAGTGGACTGTTACAGGGTTACAACATATAACAAGAACATTCACTTATTCTGGTCCTTAGTGGGAAAGGATTGGAGTTAATTCATAATTTACCCCTACTTTTTAGAAAAAGCTTAAATAAGAAATAAAACATATTTTTGAAGGTGAATTCATCTCTTTCACGAAAATGGATATTGTCAATGTTAGAGCTCAAGAGGTTGGGCCTATAGCGGGGAAAAAAATCTGCCTGTAGCCTTCAAGTCAGCAGACTTCGATGGAGTCTCCTCATTAGCTGTGTGACCTAGGGCAAGTTATTGAGCCAGTGGCAACCTCCAAATTTTGTAAGAGGCCCTTCAGGGTGGCATTCTGGGTGGGACTTGTCCAGAAAATGTGCTTGCACAGCAAGCACAGTTTTTTCCGGATTTGTTTGTGGTGACTTTGGAATAGATTTATGGAAATGAGTGAGTAGGCTAAAGCCTACTGTAGCATCTCTTGTCATTGCCACTGGGCTTACCCTCTCTCCACCCTCGATTCTCTCACCTGTAAAATGGGCATTCATTTTTTTTGTTCAATAAATATTTATTGAGAGCCTGGGTGCCAGACACTGTTCTAGGTCCTAGGGATTAAGCAGTGAACAAACAATACCTGCTGCTCCTACCTCACAGGGTTGTTGTGAGGTTTAAATAAGATGGTGTGTGTGATGTTACCTTGGCAACAAGAAAGCCTTATACGAATACATGGTTTGAAGAAATCCAACTACCTCCTGCTTCTGGTCAAAACAAAACCAAGGTCTCTGAGTAAGAAAGAGGACTACTTGAAAGATTATATGATAGGCAAAATACTATTGCCACAAACATCTCCCCTTCACAGACTTATAACCACATCAAAGAACTTGAGAATTGTTCCATTTCTCCAGGCCTTGCCCTTTTACTATTCTCATATCCTGCCCACTCCACTGGGTTATAAAAGTACTTTATACTCTTTGAATGTTGTGAAACATTTTAAAAATGGCAAAAAAGAGAGGGGAGAAAGAAGGGAAGGTTAGGAGCTCTCTCAAGCAGTTACATGACAGCTTCCTTTCCTTCCAGTGGGTTGCCCTGCAAGGATCAACTGTCCATATCCCAGTATTTGAGAAACTCATTGAGGCAACCTTTGCTCCAGAATACGAGGGAGGGCACAGGAAGTTACAGGGGGTCTATAAGTGCTCAATTCAGGCAAACAAAGGCCCAAAGCCACCTTTTTTGAATTTGTACCAGCTAGCAATGCCATCTGAACCTTTATTAAAAACAGAAGTTTCAAAGTGGGCTAAATAATTCAAAAGAAAATGCATATTAGTTGTTTGATGATATTCTCTTAATTAAAGGTACAATCCAGAGAAGAAACTGACCAAATTGTTAAGTAATAGAGTCCACAATAAAATTAGAGATGGCAAAAATGAGCGAGAGGAAGGCGTTTTTGTTTGAACGCTTTCCCTGCTTCTTAGTGTCCTGATCACAGGGCTGGCCTTCTCTAGCCCCTAAAAGACACTTTTTACAATGCCAAGAAACCCACTCTCGTTTTTGGAATGTGAGTTTCCTATTCAAATAAAATGATCCCTTGCTCAAGAGCAACAAAAGCCCTTACAAAATCCATGAGGGCCAAGACTACTGATGGCAAAATGGGGTACAGGATCAACTTCTGAGGGAAGAAGACAGTGAAATCAGGGGAGAAGTGTAGAGGCTGAGAACCCAAAGTCATATCTAGGGTAGTATTGTACATAGAGTAATAGAAATGGACAATATAGGAATAATGACAACAGTGGCCAAAAATATTAATAAATACATGAAGCTAGACCATCCCCCTTTGAGGAACAATAGAGTGCAAAGTACCTAAAATGGTCTTCCCCTGACCTTTCCTTCATTGTATCCTCTCAATACTCACTCAGAACACATTGTATATTTTTGGGCATAGAGATTTCATAACTATCAATACTCTCTTCATAAATTATGTGATACTTGTATGAAAGCTGACAGTATAGTAACACCATTAGTACTGTTAGTAGGTTATGTCTCTGTTGACAGTTAGCTTCCAATTTATTGGTCTGTTTTGTTATCTACACTATCAACATATGTAAACATGTCTGTTGAATCTTATCAAAATGAAAAATTACTCATGTTCAGATATTGAGAAGAGATTATCTCATTGTCCTATGTTCTCATGCCACTATATTGAACATACTATGGTCAACTCTGGGGGCCACCTTCTAGGAGGGATTTTGAAATTTTAAAAATATCTACAAAATGAGGACCAGAAGGGGAAGACGAGGACTAGAATTTGTATCATACAAGTAACAGATGAAAGCCCTTAAAATGTTTAACCTATAAAAGAGATGACAAATAAGTGACATGGTGGTGGTACTCTTCAAGCTGTACATCATGTGGAAAATACAGCATATATATTTGGCATCATTTCAGAGGGCAGAATTAGGACCAGTGGGTGAAACTACTATATTAGCAATTATTAATTCCACAGATACACAGTGAGAGTTTCCTACACGCCAGGCATTAAGCTAAACACTGGGAATGACGAGCTCAGAGTCCATTGAAGTCAACAAAAAGCAATATAATCAGTGCTACCTACAATGGAGAAATGGAAGCAGAGAGGAAGAACTGACCAATTCAAGCAAAAGGCAGAAGTTGGAGTAGAAGGGAGTGACTCTCTCATAAAGGTTGCCAACAAAAAGAACTTTCTATCAACTTGAACTGTCCCACCATGGAGTAGGCTATATTCTGAGCCTCTTCTGAGCTAGGGAATGCCTCACTGCTAGAGGCATTTGAGAAGAGAAGCCATTGCTGCATTGGGTAAGAGGCTGAACCAGATGGTTTTTAAGGTCTTGTCTATCTCCAAAAATAGAGATAGTATTCTACTAACTCCAACTGGATGTTCCATTGACCAAGTAGATATTCTAATTTAACTCTCCAGGAAGAAGAAAATATCACTCTCCAGGTTTCCCCAACTGCAGTGTTCTGGTTAATGGGGGTTTTAATGTGTGTACCTCGACTGACTACAAGACAAATTTAAAAGGAAAATTTGCCATCCTACTTGTTTTTCCAATACCAAGATTTTTTAAATCCAAGTGAAATAATGATTTTTTTATGGTAGACCACAGATGTCTGGAGAATCAAATATGCCAATAATTCTTGAGCATATGATTTCCTCCATAAAAGGAACTAATGATTCAATAAATATGATACTGAATTAATTTACGATGTTATTAAATTCTACCACTAAATAAATTACACTTTCTGTACTTTAAAATATGTAGTAATTTTCAGCACTTCCTGTGTTCCAGGCACTATTCTAAGTGAGATGTATGTATTAACTCACTTAATTACTCTTAATAAACCTTTGAAGTAAGCACTTTTAAAAAAATTATCCTATTTTATAGATGAAAAATTGAAACACATAGGGGCTGACTTATGCACCTAGCAAGTGGGACTCAAACCCAAGCAGTGTGACTTCATACTCTCAACCACTGCACAATATAGTTACCTTGTACTTAACTGGGTGTACAGAGGAATAATTTATGCAGTGATAAAAGATACAAGGTCTAAGTGGTGGGCTAAATGCATTCACAAATCACCTGGTTCACACACCAGTTTCACTAGGCCAAATTCAAATTTTTACCTCAACAAAAAGGCAGATTTCTCCATATCATTGAAGTTAATCATTTATTACAAGTAATTGGAACAGTGACTGTTGAATTCATGAATGCTAGAGGTCTATATTATCTACTGTTTTGGGATTAACTTTCCCCCTCCATTCATGTATTTCTCCTTTGGGATTTTATTTGTTAATTATCTAGTAGTTCTAAGAGAATTTCTTGTGGCCTCTTTGCATAATCATTGTTTATTCCTTCTTAGGTACAAAATGGTACTCCATGAGGTAAAATAAATGAGTCATAGCAGGTTGAAGAAAAATGAAGTTGCTCTTAAACATCCAGCCTATATTTTTTTTAATTTCTCCCAGATGATTGAGCTAAGATTTGATCCCTTTTAATATCTTCAGTATTTCAGCCAAATAAGACAGGGAAGGAAGGAAGGCAGGCTAGTGATTTTATTTCTTCTTTTTGGTCTGAATAGTATACTGTCACTTAAATACTAGTTAGGAAGATAAATGTCTCAGCTTAATTTTTCTCAATTATGAGCCATTTCTTTTTCCCCCTTCTAAATGCCTTCAGAATTCAGTCATCAACCAGGGCCCAATAATTTCTGCCACTAACTAACTTGGCATTTACTGCATTCATCAATATCTGCTGCATATACGTCAAACACATTTAAAGTACACACTTCAATCCCTGCCATTTATTCTCCTAGAAACGCATCATTACCTAAAAGAATAAACCTGTTAACTTGTATCAGCAATCAAAGAGGTCAGGTAAATGATGCAGTAAATGAGTGCAAATTACAGTGCACTTGGATCAGAATTTACGGACCCATTTGCCTTTGGCTTATAAATTTATCTTTGGAAGCAGTGGCCTGTTTGTAAATAGTATGAGACAAATTGTTCTAACTCCCTCCCCTTATCACTCAGGTTTGATTGAGCCAAGATGAAGAACACGAAATACCTCTTTGTATGGGCATAAAGACACATCCACACCGCAGTGTTGTCTATAACATAATGACAGAAAATGAAACTAACCTAAGAGTCCTCCACTAGGGAATTGGGTAAATAAATTATGGTCTATCCATCCAGCAAAATGCTATGCAGCCATTACAAAGGAGATAAGTTTACTCTTATGAAAGTATAAACATATGCAAGTGAATCATAAAAACCAAATTCAGTATAGTGGATACCTTTGACCTGGAGGAAGAAGTATGCAATTAGGGAGGGATATATAGGCAGACTTCAACCAACTTCATAATGTTTTGTTTTTAACTTTTGTGGCAAGTACACAAGTGTTCTTAACATTATTTTTCTATATTTCCATGCATCTGAGTTATTTACTGTTTTTTTAAATTCCTTGTGCAACTGACTAGGAAATTCTGGCTGAAATAAAATAAAGTCATTGAGAATATATTTCATTATGAGGCTTAGAAATTGTTCTCTGTGTCAGGTGAGGATACTGTGACATGAAATGACCATAATTGTTAATGGGTGAGATTTTGATCTTAGAAGGCCTTGATTATTAAGGGGAAATTTATTGGTATGGACACCAAAGGAGGATAAGTGGCAAAAAACAAAAGGATTATAAAGCATATATCCTGGTTGATTTAGCTGGCAATTAGACCCAATGATATTTCTTTATGTATTTATATATTTATTTTTAAATTTAATCTTTATTGTATTTTTCCATTATCATTTAGTCCCCTTATACCCTCCTCCCCACAGCAATCACCATATCGTTGTCCATATTCATGAGTCCTTTTTCCTTTTTGCTCAATCCCTCCACCACCTAACCTCCCCACCTTCCTAAAACATATCTTGAATACAACCTCTTCCCTCCACCTCCATTTCTCCTTGCCTAGTCCATGCCACAACCATCTCTCCCCTGGACTAATTAGAACAGTTGCCTAACCAGACTCCTTGTTTTCACTCTGGCCCACCTTAGCCAGTTCTCCATATAGTAGCTAGAACAATGCTTTAAAGTTTTAATTCAGATCTTATCACATCCTGCCTCAAAATCTTCCGATAGTTTCCTATCACACATAGTACAAATCCAAACTTTTTACCATGACCTAAAGGGCTCTACAAGACCTGGCTTCTGACTATTCTCCTAACCGCATTTCGTACCAAACTCTCTTTTGCCCATTTGGCTCCAGGCATATTGGCTTTTTATTTTCTGTTCTTTATGTTCCCATCTCAATGAACCATTTCAGTGACTCAGTGAGGGCCTCAGTGAGGATCTGGTTGCCATAAACACAATGTGTAGTTTCCATGGTGATAGCTCTGAGCATTCCAGCCCTCTGGAGTTATTTAGGCAGGTCTAAGCAAGTCTCAAAAAAAAAAAAAAAAAGATGCAATCCCACTGGACAAATTCTGGAGAAAAGCAACTAAATAAACAATCAAAAAAGCAGAAGTGAAGGCCAAGAAATCCCATAAAAGGACACTTGAAAATATGTCATATGTCCCTAGCTGGTGTGGCTCAGTGGATTGAGTGTTGGCCTGCAAACCTGAAGGTCGCCAGTTTGATTCCCAGTCAGGGCACATGCCTGGGTTGCAGTCCAGGTCCCCAGTAGGGGGACACGCAAGAGTCAATCAATCAATATATCTCTCCCCCTCTTTCTCCTTCCCTTCCCCTCTCTCTAAAAATAAATAAAATCTTAAATGAAAAAAAGAAAATATGGCATATGTTTATAATTTATACCATGCTATCTCACCTCTTGTCAAATGTTACTTTAAATTTTTTCTCTAGGGTTTTCACTCCTCGGGACCTAGCTCCCAAATGAATTGGAAGTCGTGGAGTCATTGAAACCATGCCTCCTTTATATTCTCCAGAATATCCAATATAGAGCTATAAACATTTAGAACATGTTCCAAGGACCACCTGAATAGAGATGAAATTTAATGGAATTAAATTCAAACTTCAAAAGGGCAAAGATGAGGGAAACTTGATGTGGTAGAAAGAACTAACAGTTTTGGTTTAGCCTCAACCTGAGTTGATCAAGGGACACTATTCACTCTATTACATTCTTTACACCTCCAGTAGTGTGCTTGAAAACTGTTGAAAGGATGGATTAAAGACTAAATATGTTCATGTAAAGTCAGGCAGCATTGATAGAAAACAATGCTCCAGTGACAAAAAGCAGTTTTCATTTTTATTCTGTCTTTATCATATATCTGGAGTGCTGTGTTTATTTCTAGAAACTCCAACATAAGAAACATTGCTAACTAGAATGTGCCCATGGAAGAGACCAAAATTGTGAGCATTCTGGAAATAGTATTAGATGTAGGTAGACAAAGCCTGATGAAGAGATGAGGAGGGGGAATAGTTAACAGCCTTGCAATATTTGAAGGTCCATTATATAGAAGTAGGAACAGGATTGCTTTGGGTAGCTCTAGCAGATAATAATAAAGGGTGAGCATTATAGAGAATCAAATTTCAGTTTAGAATATGGAAGTGTTTTCTTACAAAACTTATTGCCCCATGCTGTAGTGGGCTAATTATGGTTGTCTCCTCCCTCCAGTGGCCTTTTTGTTTTCCCCTCGGGCAGCTCAAGGATAATCACATAGCAGAATATTGTCGGGGAGATTTCTGCATTAAGACAAAGATTGAACTAAGAAAGTGTTTTTCAAACTAGATTGCAACCCATTAGTGGAGCCATGAAATCAATTTAGTGGGTCCTGATCAGCATTTTTAAGTAAATTAGAATAGATCATCATCACCATGCCATTACATGAAATGTTAAAGGGGCTTATTTAAGAAAAAAAAAAGATCAAAACTATGAACATTAAAATAGCAACAAAGTCACAACTCTCAAACACTGAATCTAAAAACACACTAAGCAAACAAGCAGAACAGGAACAAAATCATAGGTATGGAGATAATTTGGAGGGTTATCAGCTGGGAGGGGAAAGGGGGAGAATGGAGAAAAGGTGCAGGGATTAGGAAGCATAAATGGTCAGTACAAAATAGACAGGGGGAGGTTAAGAATAGTATAGGAAATGGAGAAGCCAAAGAACTTATATGCACAACCCATAATCATGAACTGAGTGATGAGAATGGTGGAGGGAGAGGGTGCGGGGTGGAGGGGGCAAAGGCGGAAAAATGGAACAACTGTAATAGTATAATCAATAAAAGATTTTTTAAAAAAGAATAGACTAGAAAATATCAGAGAACATCACACAAAGCAAAGATGAGTGTGGTTTTGAGAAATCTATTCTGGGAGCATGTTTACATATGTATGAATATACCTATTGGATTGCAGTGTAACATGCTTTTCTTATTGGGTATTGCAATAAAAAATGTTTGCAAACGCGTACTGGGGCCTCTTCCCCTTTAATATGTGGTAGCTCCTAAGAAGTTTTATCTGTGTTGCAGAGGTCCAAAATTGCTGTCTATGAAAAAATGTGGTCTTACATGAAATCAGCGGAGCCATCTGTGTTTACCAAAACAACAGCAGACGGCGTGGCCCGGGTGCGGAAGTCGAAGGGGAAGTTTGCCTTCCTGCTGGAGTCAACCATGAATGAGTACATTGAGCAGAGAAAACCGTGTGATACCATGAAAGTTGGTGGAAATCTGGATTCCAAAGGCTATGGTGTGGCAACCCCTAAAGGCTCAGCATTAAGGTGGGTGGAATAATATAACAATATCCGTGTTGTTATAGTATTCCACCTACCCTGATGCATTTTGTTGTCATTTTCTTTCTTGTGGATTTTGAGGTAACTTTTAAAAGTTTAAAATCTACAATATTCCATGGAGTTAAATAAGACGGTAAATTATGGTTTCATCTATTTAATGCATCCATTTTTTTAAATGTTCTCTCTCTGTGTTGTCCTCTCTGACTGTTGCTGTTTTAATTTTACAGTTCAACGGCTTTTTCAATTTAAATGGTAAAAGCCAAGTTATGGTGCCATATGTGACGAATGTTAATTGCATGGATGTGGTGTTCTTGTTACTTTTTTCCTCAAAGACAATTTCCCCATCCCGCACACTTCAGTTTGAGCAAATGTTATCCTCCATGCCACCTTCCAATATTTAACCCTGTATTTGCTGTACAGACATTTTTATAGCTCCACGTTCTGTGAAATTTAGCCAATTTGTCCTCTTGTGCTCCTTTTTATACGTTAACGATTTCCTAAGCATTTGTGCATTTTCTTACAAGTTATGTTTTATCGTTTCAAGAAATGCTGTTAACCTGGCAGTATTAAAACTGAATGAGCAAGGCCTCTTGGACAAATTGAAAAACAAATGGTGGTACGACAAAGGAGAGTGCGGCAGCGGGGGCGGTGACTCCAAGGTCAGCCTCAATGTCACCACAACCGGGTACCCTTAGTGACGAGTAATCGGCAAGACTGTTATCTTATTATTGAGGAGAGAGCACAAGACTCACACATAAAGTGGAATGACCAGGTTATTCCCCTGCCTGGCAGCTTTGGGAACCAGAAGGACTTCAGGGCACTGCCCGCATTTTTGATCTAACTTGGGTCCCTTCTTAAACTCCCAGACAGAGGCTCCCTATCTATATCCCTGCCCTTCCCTCATTCACCAGACTGATTGCCTTATGAAGGCCATGGTGTAGGCCATTTCACTGCCCTAGCCTTTCAAGAGCCCAAGGCTTTCCTTAAGATTATCCCCAACTACCTTAGCTGAGCAGTGTGAGAAATCAAATCCATCCATTAAAAAGTCAGGTTACAGTCTTTTTTCCCCCTCTCTAAGGCATGATGTTGGTCACAGAGTTTGGTTGGTTGATTAGAGCTGGTTTCTTCAATTAAGTGTTTGATTGATGAGATATTGTTCTCCATATGTGATGGCCTATTTAAGCTGGCCCCACTTAACTTGAAAGCTGAAGTACAAGCTCGGTTTCAAGTTAAATGGGGTCTTCCTTCAATGGGCCACTTCATATATAGACTTTGCAAATACATTTTGTATATTTAAACAATTGCGTCACCTAACTGTGATACTCTGTGTGTACAAATTCCTGATTTAGCTTCCTTAGCCATGTTCTTGGTTCAGGTAGGTCAAATTGTTATCCAGGTGGCCATCATGAGAAAACCCATCTTACTTGGCATAACTTTGGCTCCTTAATGCTCTTTGGGGCTAGTAAGAATGAATAGCCTTCCTCCAAGCAACAAAAAATGGAGGCAAGCTCAGATGCCATAATACCAAATAATAGAAGAACACATTGGGTAAGTATGGGAGAGGACCTGAAAACAGAATCTTCGATGGCCCAAAGGGCATCCGAATTATACTGAAGCATGTAATATTGGCTCTTGTACAACCTGGAATCCATGGGCATCTTAAGGTGAAGAACAGTGTTTCCCAACCACAGGCCAACAGGCAAGCCAAAACTTTTCTCCTTCAGAGACAATGACTACACCTCTGCACCTCTCTTTCCCTCTCCATTCCTCAGGATCCTGACAGAAAAGTTAGTTTGCTGGTCTGCAGTATAATATGGGGTTAGAAACACCAATACAGAGCTTTCAAAGAAATAAATTTGAGAATAACTTTCTTCAGCACATCATCATACCAGGCATTGGTGAGATATTCTATTGTAAAACCTTGATTAACCAGAACTCATATAACCAGCACCCCAATTAGCTGAATTTAGCACCCTCTCAGTACTCCACATTCATGAGAAAGCAGCAATAGTACTAGAAGAGAAGACTGCAAGGAATTGATTTTTTTTTAAATTACTTGCCAAGAGACCTGTGCATAGGTTACTCAGCTCTGTCTCCTATATCTTCTCTCCATCTGGATTGCCCCTCAAACACGAGGCTGCTTCCCTCAGGAAAGAAAGTGGGTTCAAGTATTTTGACATAAAAGAATGTTGTTAGCCAAGAATGAAACAAAATGAATATTCTTATTGAAAATTCCATTCATCCCTTATGGATTCCAATTAATCAAGGTTTTACTATGTGTCAAAAAGTAGTAACTTCCTTTCTAGTCTATGTAAATTAATGACATTGACAGTTTAGCCAAGCTTTTGACCCATTTGAGTTTTGGAATGGCTAGCCTGATGCCTAGAGCATTAAGCACCTTCTTCCTGGTCTTTTCTTGTGTAAATAGCCATGCCGTGGAGAACCTAATTGTATCACTGAAGTGAGAGTTGTGGAATGACAAATAAGTTGGATTGCACACATTACTCAGAAGAACTCATCATTCTTACCCAGCATGGTTAAAAAGGAGCTGTGGACTGTATCAAGATGACTCTAAAACATCCACATGATGCCAAGTGCCAGAAGTTTTCAAATAACCAAATATTTGATGTTATATTAAAAAAATCTACACACATTTGGATGAATTTTCACATTTTACCCAGATGTTTTGGTATCATGAAGACCCATAAAACTTTAGACCAGCTACTTACTAATTACAACCAGCAAGCAACTTTTTTCCTCAGCTGATACTGCTGCAAAGTTATCAAGTAACTTAGTCACCAACCCACGATTTCCAGATAATATGATTTTCAATATGCAAATAGAAAAATATTTCAGTAGATCTTATGTGTTTTCAACTTCTTTAATCATAGTGCCACCTGCCAGGTATCCTTCAAATCACTTTTTTCAATCATTTCAGCAGCCAACATTCTGAAATAAATCAACCATTTTGTCAACTATGAATAATAGTATAATCAGTGCCGCGTATTCAACGATTGCTTATTCCATTTCTGGATTGCCAAGGAGCTTGCCTTTATCTTCTCGCTTCTTGCTGCCTGCTGTTTTCTGAGAATGAGTGAGAGAAGGGGCAAGAGATGAACTTGATTCTGTTTTCCTACTATTTAGTGGTGATGCCAAAAACAAATCAATGGAGAAGGTAGAAAAGGCAGTGAAATCTCATTAATCTGGAGCCCTCTAATTTATAATCTGTGATAAACTGGACAGGGGCCATTCTACAAGCTAACTTTATATTATTCAGGGATGCAGCCAAGACAGATTTGTTAAGCAAATGAAGGGTTTGGACTAGATTGTCAGTTGAATTTTTCCTTAAGAGAACAAATCTTCTACAAATGTTGGAAGCATTTATTAGATATAATCATATTATAAATGTACCACTAAAGTAGTGCTCACAAAAACCTCCAGTAAGGCAGTGTTTTACAGTGAGTTTGAATTACAAAATAGACTGTCATTCCAAACAGATTTTGTAATTCAGGACTTTTTTATTCAGATAACCGCTCCCCTCTGTTAGTCCAAATCAGTGAGGTTTAACTGTATCAGTTAAATGGCTGGGGAATTACACTTCTTTATTGTATCCTACCCCCAGTTAACCTGACAATTGGCAAATATACCATTATCTCATAGAGACAGTGAAACTCAGAGATGGTAGTGACTTTGAGAAGGTCACACAGCTAATGCTGTCACAAATCTCTGTGGACTTTCAGAGTCACCTCTTGTGATAATATTACAGATTGAAATTTATCACATCTAACCACCCAATAAGCAATGTGAATCTGACTGCATGTGATCTATTTGCATAAAAATTAGGTTCATTCTCAACTACCTTGGTTATAATGCAAATGGCATATTTAAGCCATTCTAGTGATCAGTACTGATTACTAAAAATGACAGTAGTCACAAAGACTGACATTTATAAGTGCTTCTACATTTTAAAAAATACTTCCACACCTAGTATCTCTGAAGCTAGGAGAGGGGGAAAAAACCCTATACTACTTATCTCTTTGTCTCCTGCAATCTTTAAATAATGATAAATGGGCAATTATGTTAAATTGTTGACTTTTCCCCCCTAGCATGAGATATTACATATTCTAAGCCTATTTTCAAAAAGTTACTATTCTATGAAAGGAACCAGCAACTTTTCAAGCTGTTTTAAATATGCATATGCTTAAACTAATGAAATAGATATTTCTTTTCTTTTCTGAACACAAGGAATTAATACAAGGCCAGTCACTGAATTAGACCCTGAACCAGACCTACAGGCTAGACCTAAAATACTTCTTGGTTATACTAATTTTCTAAACCTGAGCTAATAGGGCCCAAACAAATCAGACTTGATCTTTCCTTGATGGACTCAAAGTGCACAGGCAAGTATCATGGAAATTAGAGCTGTGGTTTGGGAGTTTTTAACCTGCAAATCACTCTTTTGTGTTAGTGCTTTATTACAATGTGTGCGCAAATGTGGTAATTAAGAGCCAGTAGATTGTTTCAGTGATAAACCCAGATCACCAGGGGATTGTGACACAACCAATGAAAGTCTGTCACTATAAATCACAGCAGAATAGGGGTTTAGCTGCTGAATTACTACAAAAACACATCAGCCTCCCTCTATAGCTGCCTGTCACCTCAAATTTACAAATTATCTGGAAAGAAGCACTATCACGCTTCATTCCCTTAATCTTGGGTAAACGGCATCAGTTTAGCTTTCCTGTGTAGCTCTACCTTACTAGAGGGTGTCTGGTCAGTGAAACAAGCTATTTGTGACTGAGGTGACAAAGCATTATTAACCCTACCCCACGTCTCCCTAGAATTTCCCTGGCTTTAGTTCTATCCAGAGTTTTAAATAGACTTTTAGTGTCCATATATTCTAAGCTGAAAATCAGCACACTTTGTGTGCTTTGGGAGACTGGAATAAACTGTTTAAATGGGACCATTCTGAACCCTTTGACACAATGATAGTTGTACCAAAGGTGACTTAACTTTTAAGGCATATAGAGAGGTAAGTGATGAGGATGGAATATGCAATTAAATTTTCATTAATTAAATAAATGGTTGGATGATCTTTATGATTTCCAGAATATTGATAGAGAAATGCAGTTTTATTATCTTCGAAAATATATATATAGGGACTAGGTTATACTAGTCAATGTAATGCTAGTAAAGAACTTAGAGAACTTGTTTTAATAAATTCAAAATATGGCATGCAATTGAAATTGTCAATATTTGTGTTTCCTCTCTCACGGATGCTTTTAAAGTATCTAAAAGTAGTTTGTTCTCTTAAGAAATTCAAACATGATTGTACTTCCTATCACTAGCAATGTTTTTTTTATCCCATACATTTGCTTAGCAAGTCTTCCATTCAAAAATAATTTTAAAAAATATATACTTCAGGATGGCCAATTTCCAAATGTCCTCAGCTTCCTATTCAGTTGTATACAGGTAAACGAAGTGATACTATGTTTCCCATATGTATAAACGAGATCCTCAGTTTTGTGTGTATTTCTCCTCTTCCATGTATGCCTACAATTCTCCTCTCCTATTGCCACCATCTCTTAACCACTTCTCTTCTACATTCAGAAGCCTTTGAAATTCTCAGGCCTTGAATAATGAATGTAAATCTGCATTTGCCTTTTACCTGCAACAAGATGGACCTTTTATTGACAGGACCCATCCCTAAAGGTAGTCATTTTGGATGCCTAGGGTTAAGATGGATCCCAATGATTCTTTATTGACACTGTTATATGTGTAGGCAAGAATCATTACAGATCGATGACATTCCCTGGGTCTTAGAAGAAGTTCCCGTGAATCACCGAGACTGGTTTGGGATTGAAGAGTAGGGTGAGTATATTATGCTCTTCGTTGGTTTGCATGTCTCTGTGCTGGTGCTGCCTCCTGGAAGTATGAAGAACCTGACAATTTTCTTTTCTGATAGTGACTAAATTTGCTCCTTGAACTTACTCAGGTCTTTCTCCCAAGAGAAAACCCTTATTTTCTCTCAAGTGGCTGCTTCAAGCAAGGGACCTCTTTGCCTTAAGAACTGAATGAGTCCAGTGACTGCCAAAGCCATTCATTTTGCCAGATGCTGTTAAAGAATAAATTCTGCCACCGGGAAAAAAAATGTAATCTAAAAAGAAAATGTTTTTTAAATTAACCCATTCTAGTGATGTGTTAATTTTTAAATTGACTGTGTGGTCTTAACATGGTTTCTATTATTAAGACATAATTATTTGCCTTTGGTGTGATCCTGATAACTTGAATGTGTTTCTTATTGATAAATAATGACCAAGTGTCCAACACCAGAGCTACAGAAAGAGCAGCAAGAGTAAAAGGCCAGAAGGTAAGCATGCTGTTATATAATTGCCAAGAGGAAAGACACTGTTGTTAACAGCAATGAAATGGTGTATGACTTTGCCCTTTCTGTCCCTCCAAGACCAAATCAATTGGCTTCCTTTCATTTGAAGGGGAGGTTATAGAACCATACTCTCTGAAAGGTACAAGAGCCCATAGAAAAGTAACATAAAAGATTGATACTGTTAAATTGTCTTTAATGAGGGTGGGAACTGAGGTTGGTGGAGCAGGGTGGGGGGCATATTTCTTTTATGGAGAACAATTGAAATTCTTTTGCTTTTGACTTTCTAGAGAGCGGTATAGCATTTGGCCCTTGGCACATGAGGCAAATCCCTATTGATCAGAAGTGGCAAAAGTGTGGCCCAAGTCTAGATACATCTTAAAGCTTAATTTCATCTGCGTTTGAAGCAGAAGTTTCTTAAAATATAGACCTAAGGCAATAGTACACTTTGTATTTTTTAAAAAATGGAAAGAGATCAAATGAGAGGGAAAGGCTGACTGCTGGTATGTCCTATCTAGCATCACTGCTAGAAATGCAGATAAGCAAATGCTAGAATGCTTGGTAGAGGAGGGTAGTATGTGCCCTGGCATGGCAACCAGCTTTCAGATCTGATACATAGGCTCCATCTGAGGCAAAAATTTGGATGTAAACTAAACTGATTATTGTTCTATTGGTTATAGTCAAGAGAAGTCTACTGGGGAAAAAAGAGGGTGCTAGTGCCCATCAAATTAAATTCTCAATGAATATTTTGCCTAGAGTCAGGGGAATAAACTAAATGTCTTCAGAAATACTTGTGATGTCAGTTTCTAATATAGATCAATTTTGTCTGTATTCTTAGTCTATGCCTCTCTTTCTCAGTGCCATTGGGTTATCTAAAGAAAACACACTTATACATAAGAAAATGCAACCAAATTTGATAGTTTGAATTTTTAATGGATTTTAAAACTACATTTTCAAGTGAATCACAATAATTATGTGCTAGAGAAAGGATCTGTAGCCACATTTTAACCAAAATTGGCTTCTCCAGGGGCTTAGCATATTCACTGAGGTCCTTCTCTCTGTGGGGGACAAATTGAGTAACAAGTCTTCTCAGACAAATGGATTACATGAGATAGTCCACAACCAATAATGGTTTTGGATTCCTGATCTAGAGGGAGAGGTTGGACAAAGGCCCAGTTTGGCAGAAATCCATCAGTGAAATTCACAACTTGTAGAATCAAAGGGTCTATCACTTTGAATTTGAAAGCTTATCATTTGGAAATGCACTGGCTCTACCCACATATCTACAAGTGACTTCTGGGGTTGCTTGTCTCTAGCATAGATGCTCATTAATAGGTTCCAATCACTAGCATTCTCAGGCCCTTGGTAAAATGATTCAGAGCTTCCAAGTCTTAATGTTACACGCATGCGTTATTAAATTTGCTCTTTGCACTTATATTAAATTATGATCTCATTAGCAAGGAGTGAAATAGGTTTGAGCTACATTTGTGAACTACATAGATATAAATACTATTTTAGAGGGAGCTTCATCAGTGAAGCAGTGCATAACTCTGCAAATCATTGTAGCTGCCCTTGTAAAATGAGGTTCGCATGAGTGGCCAGAGTCCAATAACGCTAAGAGTCATATGTGTCTGTTCCCCAGTTCTGGAGAAAGCCCTGGCTTTCTCCAAGGGTAGAGGGATTAAAATAACTTAAACCCTCATTCTCATAGAATCCTTTATCCAGAAACCCCTGTGAAAAGAAATGGGTAGAGATTTTTTTTAAAGGGCTCCAGATGCTAGTATAGTCCAGGGCCTATTTTGAAATGTCACAGGCTACAACAGCTATTATATGGAGATGTAAATTATTTTACTACACATATCCCAAGGTAAGCTACAGAAAAGAATATAAAAGACCTTAATATAATTTTTTTTACCCAACAAAGACTCTTCTCTGCTTGGTCATCAATTGGCTTCAACTTAATTCATGACCTATCTGGATGGAGATGTGTACAGCTGCCTATCTGTACAGTAGGTCCTTGAATAATGATATGCTGTAGGAACTTAACTCTTGTTTATATCAGTTAGCCTTTGGTAGTATTCATTTATTTATATGTCATTTTGCTTAAAGTCATAGAACCTATCGATAATATTTTAAGTGAGGACTTGCTGTACATGCCTGTGATTTCCTGAGTGATGCTAGGAGCTATCCAGAAAAGGCTAGAAAAGCAAGTAAGCTATTGGGAAAGGTGACTTGTCACCATTAAAACCTAAAATATCTTTATTTAAAAAGCCAGAGAAAGAGAAGATAGTTGTCCTCCCTCCACTGGCCTAAAGTTAATTCTAATAAGTTGGGTTTTTTTAAAAAAATTACTACTTACAAAGAAACAAATATTAGTAATTTGGAATGAGGTTTGAATGAGTCATAGGGTGGGGGCAGGGTTTTCAGCTTAGGTTGTGATAAGGTTCCATTTTCATTATTCAGATATTGTGCTGTTAGAGAAGGTTTCTAATTAACTACGCAAATACAGGATTCTTGTTCATATATTTCTTGTACTTCTTTCTGGCCTCCTTGTCTTTCTCTATAAACTACATATTTACACATATATGTATCCTTCCTAAGGGCTTTATTGAAGATCTTCTGGCATCATCAATTAAACAGACATTTGTTCTTTAGGAGTCCCTGCTCAGAAAGGAGAAGTGAAACCATTTAGAGCACAATATATCCCATAGTCTCTTGGGTTCCTATATTTCTCTGGCCTAGAGCCATACCCATAGTACAAATTCTTATCTCAGCACTTCCAGGATCACCATTTATGAAAATCAACTTGGTTGTTACTGTAATTCACAAGGCCATTTTTTCTTCTTTTCCACTATGAGGAAACTCAGCACCCTGATACCACTCTCTCCACATTTCTTTGTTCATAAGAAAGAATCCAACATGGCTCCAACTACCTGTTTTAAGTATATCCTAAAATTAAAATTGAAAAATAAATTGAACAGTTCTTTTGAAATACATATATCAAAAATTATAGTTACTTTTAAAAATAAATAGTTTGTACTTTCACAGGAAAAAAAAGTTTTTCTGATTATATATAATGCTGACTGGCTATCACTAAGATAACATTGAACTGTGAAATGGCTGGTTGATACAACCCAGTAGTGAGCTGGGAACCTAGACAACCACCACCTGGGGTCTGATGCCTTCAATTAGTGAGTACAATCCTTTGTAGCTGAGTTATTGCCAGGTGTGGATGAGAGAGATATGCAGAAATTTGTGTCAGCCAGTTATGTTTTCTTTAAAAATAGAACTCGTTTTCCAAAATATTATTACCCCCTATTTAAAAATAATAGACACCATTCCATGTCTGTTCTCCACACTCAGAAATCATCATCCTGCCACAGGTCAACACTACCTTCCCATGGTAGTGTTGGCTATCTAATTCACATTTACTTTTACCCTCTCCATCTGATCAACAATCCATGTACATGTTTGTGACTTAGGTTAAGTAAACCACTTTATTCTTAGGGAAACTTTACAGTCTGTTCCACCCTAAACACTTTTTAAACAAAATGGAACAAAGAGTTGGAGTTTGTAAGCAGTTCTTTGTTTCATTTCCCATTTTTCAGGAACCTGTGTATTTTAACAAAAAAATGTTGCTCCAACTTAAAGGTATACAGTTCTCATGAGGGAATTTTAGGTAAAAATAACAAAAATATTTATGGACATAAAGACATTCCCAGGCCCCCTGAAATTACATTAGAAATCTCTCCTGTTCTATCCCTAAGCCTGCAACCCATGCCCTTGTCTTAGGAGGGCTCTCCTCAGCAAAAAGTTCATAGCAAGCCCTTCAGAGGAAAGAATGCCTAACTAATTTCCATGAGAGGAATCTGACATACATTGTTTAATTCTTTCTGTTCTCTATTGAGGTGAGTACAATAAATATTTCTGATTTATAATTCTCTTAGGTACCAGTTAAGGGCCTGCAGTGATCGCTCTGAAACATTACCCTGGAGACATATTCTTACAACACAGTGACAGGCTCCACCTGCAAGATATGCCCTTGCTAGGTCGATAGTTATCTGGAGCACAGTGGTCCCTAAAGAAAAAATTATTATCTACATCCAAGCCCAAAGAACACAAATAAGGAGAACTGCTACCCTTATGTGTATTCCATTGAGGAACACACAGTACGGAGTAGGATGTATATTAATTTGCCTTCTGGCCTGCCCCATAATTTTCTGTGCAGGCTTGAGCAGATCACTTAACCTGTATGTACTTCAATTCCTTTTCTTGAAAAGTAGTGACCATTAAATTTACCTTTGTAGAATAATCATTAAGCTTGACCAATAATAGTAGTTATAATAATTATGTGAAGTACTAGGATGAACAACAAAATGCTAAAAGAGAGTTATCTATTCAACAAATACTTATGGAGATAACTATTATTCTAAATGGGGATACAAATACATAAGCCATGGTCCTTGCCTTTGAAAAGTATGCAGTGCAGTGGGAGTTACAAGAGATGGGCATAAATAATTAGGCAAGGTACAAGATGAAGGAAAGGAGAGAAAATACTGGTGCAGGGAACAAAAATGGCTTCATGGAAAAAGTGACTGAAATGATTGAATGTCCACCTAATTCCACTTCCATTGAAATACCAAATTGTGTGCATGTGTCTGTGTGTTGGAGGAAAGGTATCAATAGATTTGGTTTATTTGAATTGGGCTTAGCAGTGCATTCAGTAAGGTACAGTAAGAGAGAAAATTACAGCAGTTTTTCTCTGCTCTCTTGGGAATATATTCCACCCCACAGCAACATACTGCTCTAAGACATTTGGCCTTTAAAGTAGTTTTTTTTTTCTTGGCAGCTATCCTAAACTTTTTAAATGGTATTATCTGTAATTTCTCATTACAGCTTTTATGCTCTTGACTGTGCTGCTGTTTGAAATGTTTCTTTTTCTCCTTCATTTTTGTTTAGAAGTTCCCAAATACACATTGGTTCTCTGTCAGATTTCACAAGCCCTGTGATTTTTTTTCCAATGAAAGACTAAAGTTCTAGAGAATATCATTTGTCTGATTTCTCTAAAGTCTTGGGGCATCAAATGAGGTCTGGATGCTCTAAGGCATGGTTTCTCAACCTCAGCACAATTGACATTTGGAGCTCAGTTGTGAGGGGCTATCTTGTACATAGTAGGATGTTTAGCAGCATAGTGGGCCTCTAACTTCTAGATGTTTGTAGCATCCCTGCACACACTTGTGATGATGAAAAATGACAGTAGACATTGCCAAATATTCCCTGGAGGACAAAATGATCCCAAACTGACAACCATTGCTCTAAGATAACCTCCACTGTAATGTGGAGACCATGAGAGTGGAGAGCAGTTACCAGCCATTCAGTGGAAACTACTGGATGTCCTAAGGCAGGGATAGGTAATTTATCAGAACTAGGATGCTAAATTGCTGACATACTAACCCTATGCATGGTGGCAGCCTAGAGTAGGCCTGGCACAGGAAAAACCTTCCTTCTTCTAAAACCAGTGCTTCTCAAAATGTTTGTTCCAGAATTCTGTTATATACTTAAAAATTATAGGGAACCCTCCAAATTTTGTTTATCTATTAATATTTTGCATATCCAAAATTAAAATAGAATAATTTTAAAAGAATGTATTCATTGATTCAGTGTTAAAATAATAAACCTAATATTTAAAAATATTTTTAAATATTTTTATACTTTTATAAAAAAATAATAATTTTCCAAAACAAAAATAAATTTGCAAAGAGTGGCATTGTCCTATCTTCTTGAAACTCTCTTCAATGTCTGACTTACTATAAGAGAACAGGATTGTCATTTCCACTGCTTTATTCAACCTGTTGTGATAGCACATATCATGTAGCCTCTAGGAAACTCCACTGTATATCATTAGGGAATAAGAATGAGAAGGGCAAGGATGTCTTAATATTATTATAAAAATAGTTTTGACCCCACAGACCCTTTGATGAAATGGTTTCAGGGATCCTCCAGGGATTCTTGGACCATGTCACACTTTTATCAACCTTGATCATTTAAAGGTTGACGAACTTCTTTAAAACCCAAGAGCTCCAGGGACAGATCTTTATTTGGACCTTAGGTGTGAGTGCCTTTAACAGACTGCTCTGTTCCTGAGATCTAGTAAGAGGAGCTGTGCTGAAGAAATTGAAAGAAGTAATTTGAAGAACACAGTACCTTGAGGGAAGATAGAGGCTAGTCAGGGCTTAGACAGCAGTCTGAGCACACTGGGTCCTTTGTAATAAGAAAAGAGGAAGCACAAAAAGGAGGAAGGAAATGTATTGTACTTTTTCCTGTGGTCCTGATGGAATCAGTCATCCATATGCCATCAGAAAGCATCTCCCCTACAATCTAAGCCTAGGTGCCAGTGTCCAGCTTAAGTCATAGAGCACTGGGGGAGAGGTGATGGTGATAAAAAAAAATAATAGGGAAAGGAGAGAGAGAAGAGAGCCAGACAGTGGAGATTAAGGGAGAAGGCACTTCCAACACTTACGTCAAGGCCAGAGATGGCCTGTCTGTCCTTTAAATGTCTAAGACCTAAGTTTCACTGCCTATAATATCTTAAAGAGGCTCAAAGTTTTTAATATATTTTGTTTCTTTGCATTCTAAGCATCTATGGTTGGCATTTGAGAAGCCTAAGACTGTGAGCATTGACTGAAGGAACTTGTTTAAAATACAGAAGGACCTCAATTTCCTTGTGAGATACTAAATGCATATGTTTTGGCTGCCAAGCCCTGCACTAACTGAGAATGTGTCACCTCCCTGACACTAAAAGTTTATAGATTTTTCAAATCTCAAATACTGTGAAATTACATATTATTTTTAAATGATGATACATTTCTTAAAATATCCCAGGTTGATATGCTTCCTCTGCTCTCAACAGCAAAGTGGGGAAGAAAGGAAATAGGTTTGGGGGACTTATTCTGATAGAGGCCAGATTGCTATGACTACAGGAAATCTTGTCAGTGACAGATATATTGGTGCATTCAACTTATCCAAAATAAGCTAAGAAAATCTATGGCATACTCATAATTACATAAATGTGTCTGCTTTCCTCCTTGTAAATTAGTGGCATTTAAACTAATATGCACTGGTATTGGCAATATTGTTCACATGAATCTGAATATACAGTAGTTGATTGCCCCGTAATGAAATTATGCCACCCTCTATATATAATGCATTGATTATCTAAAGTTATTAGAGATACTTTCTTTAAAATTCATTAGCTCTAGAAAGCCACCAGGGTAAAGGTCATTATTCCCATTTTATAGCTAAAGAAATTTATACTTTAAAGTTTCTTGTACTTTGCCTAGTGGCTCCAACTGCATTCCTTGTGCTTTAAGGTGTGGAAGACTAGGGAGCCAAGGCCTGGCCTACTGGGGATGTACTTCCCTCTCAGTTAAGAAAGTCTTATCTTTCCAGAACAGCCTACCTAAACTGTTCCTCTAGAGTGCTACCCACAGTAGCAGAGTCAGTTTGCCATTTTAGGTCATGCCATATTAATAATCTAGCTGTAAACAGTGTGGTTCATCCTCTGGTGACCTGAGTTGATCACAGACATAGCACCGTCTCAGCGATATAGCCAGTCAGTAACTCAAAAACAATCCATAGGCCAGTTCTACCACTGTTGAAAGTATTCCTCTTATCCAAAATGCAGAGGTTCACATTATATTTTTAATAGTAAGACCAGGATGTGTATAGAATTCAGTTTGTAGAGTGAAGACATGTATGGAATACAGTTCTTTCTGAGTTCATTTTCAGCTGGACAACATATTTGTGTAATAAGAGAAAATCATTCAGAAGTCATGTTATTCACGCAGAATCTATTTTACTTGTGTTTGGATTCATCCTTTTGTCTCATTTCACATATGGAAATACTTCCCAACCTGGCTCAGTCCCCTTCCCCACTCCTCCATAGAACTTGCTTTCTGTCTGGAAGTACAACAAGACACCCGGTTAGATCAAACCTAACACATCTCCGTCACAAAGCTACTGCAAGCTGCCGCCGATGATTGTCACTTGAGGGGAGACCCTCCTCACCACACACAGCCTATGTGAGGAGTGCCTTTTTTCTATCCTCATTATTTAACAGTGTGTGCCGATTACTCAAAGCGATATGGGCAGGCCCTGGTAAATATAGCGTTGCTGTAGTGTTAACTTTTTATAAGGTAATGCTCAGGTTGCCTGCAGTGTCTAAAATTACTCTGTGGCCAGGGCCCCCTGCTTTATCGCTTTCTATAGTTTTAAAGTAGTTTGAAGCTTGAATAACATAAAATAACATAATATAATGTTATTTATGTTATTTCCCACGTGAAGAACGCCTGTAAACCTTGCAGTATTGAAACTCAGTGAACAAGGCATCTTAGACAAGCTGAAAAACAAATGGTGGTACGATAAGGGGGAATGTGGAGCCAAGGACTCCGGGAGTAAGGTCAGTCGCTGAAGGTCTTTTTGTACTGATTAGCAATCACATTTTGAACCACTGTTTATTTTCAACCCTAAAACAGCTTTCCTTCCCAATACACACTCCCTGACACAGTGGGACCCTTTTATAACACCAGTGTTAAAGGAATAAGGCAAACACCAACCTCAGAGGCCTGCCATGTGACATCAACCATTGACTCTATAGAGCTATTGTTATGATTATGGGAGTCAATCTGGCCCACTGAATTTCCAGATCTATAAAATAAGTACCTGTGTTATAAGGGGGTTTTACTGTATTTCACATTTTCAAAGTTCAAAAAGAAAATATAAGAACAACCAAAAAGAAAAAAGAAAGAAAGATCCAGTTGTGACAGTACTTTTTCTTAACCTTTTACAGTGTCAGAGACTTTGCAGTTGTAAATACCTTTGGTTATTATTGTATTATGTCAATCCCATCTGAAAAGGGTCAAAGAAGTAAATAACAAAGACTAGTCTCTGTAAGCAGAATGATTAGCCTCCTCCCAGCTGCTGTTGTATTGAGTTCAGCATCTATTTATTTGGATCTTGAATCTCATTAAATCTGTCACACTTCTCTTTTCCAAAGGTGTCATTTGAATCTCTGTACATAATACTTTTTAAATTTAGTCGCATGCTCCTTAAGGGTATACATTGTCAGGATGACATCACATTGATAAGCATGAAACACTCTTCCCTGCCTCCTTCCTGCCCCCCTTTGTTCCCCTAAGAAAGTTATTTTTAGTTTTGATTTTTGCCTTTCCTTTTTTTGAACTAATATTGTGGTATCAGTTAATTCATCTCATGAAATGCCACTCATTTTCCCAGTGCAGTGAACCATTTTGCTACTGGTTTTCTATACCCCACAACAGGGAATTCTGTAAAACTTAAGTACATGGAACTTGAAACTGTTCTTGCTGCTACAACTTACATGAGTTATGTCAAAGGACACTTTTCCCCCATCAAATACCAAGTACATATAAAAGTTTCATGGCAGAGGGAGGGCTACTAGAATTTGGTCCATTTCCTAATAGACTGTGGAACATGCTTGGAGATAGCCTCACCAGCTTTTTAAAGAAATGATCTACTGTTCCATAAGTGACAAATTCTTACTACTTGTCTAGTTGTTATTCATCCTAGAAGAATGACAATTTGCAAGGTTGTTGTAGACATGAGATGTACACCTAACCCCTTCCCATCCATGTGATCCAATTTCAATTGGCCTTTTTATTAAGGTTAACAAGTACAGGACTGGCTCTATGAAAACAGAATCAAGACAAGGCCATATTGTCTTTACATTTAATTCTTTAAATGATGCCAGGACTAGCTCAGCCACAGAGCATTGAGTGTCAACAATAGCTATCATCTGCTCACTGTGTTATCATTTGAATAAGATTCTCAATTCATTGACTTAACAATTTGGGTATTCCATTTATTACATTCAGCAGCAAAATGGTTACATTCCTTCTAAAAAGACTACAAACTGCTATTTTATTTTATGTTTTTCAAAGAAAGGCTCCTGGCTCTTGGTGTGTCCTACCTCAAGGTAGGGCTCAAGGCACCAACTTTTTTCTTTCCATGGTTCAGCAGTTCAGTTTTTGCTTTTTCATACAAGCAGATAGTTCAGTCAGATTTGCACAGTTTGACCTGAAAGTCACTGACCAGCTTCCTCAACTTTTCCCCTATTTTGAATACAAAGCATATAAGCATAGTATTTTTAAAAAATTATTTGCTACATTCCCTAGAGTAAAAGCTAAAAATGAGCTGGATTTTTTTTTAAATCCCCAGCCTCCTGGAAAAGCTTTCTCATTTGTATAGAGCCAATTCAGGATCCAATGGGTCCTCCTGACAGTTTCCTAAAACTCTCAGGAAGTTGAAAGGGAGCTAATTCTTTGTGCTATGCCTTTGTGCCAGCAGCACAAAGACTTGCTGCCCTGAGGATGAACGCTTAGCAACCAGTCCCCAAAAGGGAACAATTTCTCAACCACCATAGGAAAGGAGAGAGTTAATCCTTCTTAAACAAACTCTTGTGGAGTAACTCTCCAGATAAGAATATCAGGAATGTCTAACAGTCTCACCTGGTATCTTAAAGACTAGTTGTTGGCAAGTTTGTCACAGGGAGAACGAGGGAGAAAGGGGGTGTTGCGGGGCAGAGAGGGGAAAGAGTGCTTCAAGTTTCCAAATGAAAAGAATGTTACATTTATGGAGATTATGCCACAGCTCAACTCTGGCAAATGGTGTTTATTGTGTCTAGAAGACAAATAAGTTGTGCTTGTGTTTACACTTTTGCTCCCATGGCCAAGCACTGTTTAATTTAGTTATTGACACTATTTTGAAAGTGCTAAAGGATTTAAGGAGTCAAAATAAAAGAATATATTGGCGAGCATCACAACTGTCAACAGAAGCACAATCTATCATCTTGCTGGCCATTGTGAGGCATCAGTCAGTTGCCAGAGTTGAGTCATAACACTTACATCAATATTTAGTTATTTTACAACTTAGAACTATCCTATACTGTTGTAATGTATCATGATGTACCATTGCCTTTGTTTTCCTCAAGAACTAATCATATTGTTCATTTCTCTTAGGACAAGACCAGCGCTCTGAGCCTCAGCAATGTGGCAGGAGTTTTCTATATACTTGTCGGAGGTCTGGGGCTGGCCATGATGGTGGCTTTGATAGAATTCTGTTACAAATCACGGGCAGAGTCCAAACGCATGAAACTCACAAAGAACACCCAAAACTTTAAGCCTGCTCCTGCCACCAACACTCAAAATTATGCTACATACAGAGAAGGCTACAACGTGTATGGAACAGAGAGTGTTAAGATCTAGGGGTACGGTTAAGGTCTAGTAAACTAATCAGTCTTACATTGCTGTGTGTTAATCTTTTTTCTTTTTTTCTTTTTGTTTCTTAGTTTTGTTTAGTGTCTCAAGCATTGTCTATTCTTTGCAACCGTTTGATTCTTTGAAAACAATGCTTGTGCTTTCTTGTCAGGCAATGGTGCTTTTCTATTGGCATAGTTGTAATTATATTGTGGTCTGTGACTCAAAAGGAAAAGAATTCTCTAGAGCAACACAGTTCAGTAGAAATATTGTGAACCACATATGTGGCCACAAGTGTAATTTTAAGTGCTCTAATAGCCACATTTGAAATCAATTTAATAATATATTTTATTTAGCCCAATATGTCCAAGATATCCTTTCAACATGTTATAATTATAAAAATAAATGAGATATTTTACATTCTTTTCTTCATACTAAGTCTTAAAATCTGGGGTATATTTTGTGTTCATGGCACATCTCAAGTCGTACTAGCCACATATCAAGTATTGAATAGTCATGTGTGGCTAGTAACTACCATATTGGACAGTGCAACCCTAGAGAAAGCAACTCTTCTGGAACCAGTATTAAAATGAGAAATGCAAATGGGGCACTGCCACCTTGAGAATTGCAATGTTTCCATGGAGGAGCAGTAGTTCTCATAAGCATAAGCCTGAGATAATTTATTTAATCTTTGAGTTATTTCATTGTCCCTTTGTTGGAACTAATATTCAGGTAAGCTCTCCCAAAGAACAATCTAGGATCCTTGCTGCTGGCTGCCCCAAATTCATACTTAGATGAACCTGACTGATGCCTCCTTGACACTGGCAACTATAGCCAAACCCCACCATCACCACCACCAATAACTCAGATGTATTCAAAGGCAAGCTTGAATTATAATAATGCATTCATTCTGGAAGTATATAAAAGAATATATATAGTCTTGTTACCTTCTAGTGCATCTGTCATCACTAACACACCTCTCTGAGGTGGAACAGAACATTTAGCAGCTTCACAGGCCTTATTTTTGACTTCATGAGTTACTGTCGATGTACTTGAATTTCTACAAATGCATTTTATTTCTGTTTTAATCACCTTATATTTCATGTTGTGAATCTAAATTAAGCTGTTTTTTAAATAATATTTAATCAAAATAAATCATTTGTCTTCACCATGGAAAGCATTATATTGTTTCATAAAGTTGCTGGTTGTTCTTTTCTGCTGCACACTGCAAACTTTTGCAACAATGCATTTAGTACACTGAACTAACCCACTAACAAAGTGTACAGTACATGGATTCATTTGTAATTACCACTGTTCGCATAAAAGCATTTAATGTGCTTGTGTATTTAAAGTACTTTATTCTTGATTAGGTTATATAGGCCCATTACAGTTTGGGGCATATTATTTGCTTTTTCATAGGATGGCAGATGATTTCAGACTAGCTTAATTATTCCAAATTCTGAGATACTGGCATCCAAAGAAATAATACACCTAAAATCTACATAACATTTTTCCAAGTGCTCTCAATTGTATTGTATCATTTGAGGTAATGTGTCAGAAAGTATTTTCCCTTTTAAGTAACTAAGACCACACCAAGTGACTTGTTTAAGGCAACACAATTGGATAGTGGCAGTTCTGAAACGAGAACCCAACCCTTCTTTCTCCTACAGCTGTATTCTTTATTAAACCATGTTGCCTCTAATCATCCATGGCCTGGTAGCCTCTGGGAACCTTGAGATCCCAGTGGGATCCTATCAGAGAGCAGATCCTAAGTTTATGTCCCACTTGTTTACCAAAAGTCTTGAGGGACTGACTTCAACAAGCCTCTATATGCCCTATTTATGCACTCTACATGAGGCTGTATATTCAATCACTCCTACTTTTCCACAAAAAGAATCTTTCTGAAACAAAGGGGTATCAGGGCTCAGGGTCACATTGCCTCCAGACCCTCTTTACTACCAGCCATTCCATCTGAAAATCTAAGTCCCTACTCCCCAGCTATTATAGCCTCAGTGTCTTGTTAAAGCCTCAGAGCAGTGCTTTTCAAATGTCAGTGTGCATGTGAGTCACCTGGGGATCTTATAAGAGTTACCCAGGGGTCCGATTCAATAGGTCTGGGATAACACCTGAGAGTCTACATTTCTCACAAGGTCCCAGGTCATGTTGATGCTGCTGGTCCACGGAGCAGTAATATTCTAGAGAAAATTATCTTAGAGCATATAACTTAAGGAAAGAAAGGAAGTAATGAGGGAGGGAGGAAAAGAGAGACAGAAAAGGAAAAGAGAGAGAGAACAAAAGGAAGAAAGGAGGAAATAGAAAGAAAGGAGGAAGGAAAGGAAAGGAAAGGAAAGGAAAGGAAAGGAAAGGAAAGGAAAGGAAAGGAAAGGAAAGGAAAGGAAAGGAAAGGAAAGGAAAGGAAAGGAAAGGAAAGGAAAGGAAAGGAAAGGAAAGGAATAAACTGAGATGAGCAAACCCTTGGGCAAAATGTCGTCCCAAAGTAGAGGCTCAAAATATCAAACCTGAGAAAAGAGCTGCAGAAATGAACTTGATACAAGTTCTGGCTCTGGCTGCCATTTAGTCATCTTGGTCAATCCATTTTGTGAAGCAAAATTCAGGCTACTTACAGCAAAAATCACATTTTAATTGACACGGATGCCAATGTAGTTACAGCCCAGTTAGCTAGCACCTTGGCAACCATCCCTCAGATGAAAAGCAAACCTGAGAAATACCTCTGCAAACAAATCTGTCCTCCAAGTCTATGAGAAGGAAAGTCTCCAGACAAGGAAAAAAGTGCCTCAGAGGATGCCAGGAAAGCCTTACATGTGCTAGTCAAGAGGCACAAAGTAGGCTGGGACTCAAACCTCTCCGTTGTCCTCAGCCAGTTCAGTGATGTAATGTAAGAGGAATGTTGGTTAAGTGAAGACTGAGCTCTTCATCCATTCATCTTTTATTCCTCAAGAAGTTCTGGGATATCTCCTAGTGACTTCTAATTTGTTGCCTAATTATTAGGTTTCCAGTTCAATGAGTTGACCTAGATCTGTCAGGGTCTACTCAGGGGCACAGAGATGAAGAGGCACCCTGAGGTTTAACTTTTATTGCTAATTATCAGAGACAGCCATGGGAGTTTATGGTACCATTAATTCTTCAGGGAAAATGACTCAAGGGCAAATCACCTGCAAAAATATGATCCAGGTGAAATCTGATTAATAAAAAGGCATCCTTGAAACAGATGTACTGAGAAATAGAAGTACTGAGAGATTAGGTGGCTTTCCCAAAGTTATTCAGCTAAGTAATGACATGCTATTGAAGGAGGAGGAAGTCCTCTATGGGTGAGAGTTGAGTCAGGATTTTTAGATTCCTTGTGGGACAACGTGCCTCAGCCCCAGATCCAGCACCCATTAAGGAGCAGATGGCCTCTTGACCACCTGCTGCCTCTCTGAGTTACTGATATACCATTGGAACTATGGTTCCCAATCATGCCTTGGCAGGTGACCAACTGTCAAGTGTTTCGGATTCACTTCTAATTGTTTTAAGAAATCTTTTCCAATTTTTTCATTACTGTTCAGAACTACTTCTACTTTCTTTGGTTTCTTCAAAAATGTTTTTGAAATCCTGCTCATCTTCAAGACTTTAAGATGCTGAAGTGAAGGAAAAGAGTATCATTTTTCCTCTAAGACAGTCTTCCTAAAAAATATTCAGTCTGTTCATACAGCCCATTTTCAAAGTCACCAATCTTCCTTTTGCAGCCTTTGCATAGACATTCTTGCTGGGGAAATTTTCCTGCTTAAAGACTTTATCATATATTAAGTGGAAAACACATTCTGGATAACTAAAGTGATGATGTTCTTTGTTCCCAGAGAACTTTTACCTCAGTGATAATATGACATCTATCCCCATTTAAAAGAAGGAAATAGAAGTACTGAGAGATTAGGTGGCTTTCCCAAAGTTATTCAGCTAAGTAATGACATGCTATTGCCAATGAGAAGGGAGGAGGAGACTTTAATCTTTCTGCCCTAGATATAAAATTTCTCTAAGCCGCTGACACTGATATGACTCAGGAGTCTGGGTATCCCAAGGAAAATGTTTATCCACTTTCATGTTAGTCTTCTTCTGCCCGCTTTGGGACGTTTGGCCTTCAAGTGCGTCTTTGACAGTCTTCTTACTGACAATTTTATTCCAGGGTCAGTGGTAGAAAATGATTATGTCATTCTTTGGGGATAAACTTCATTGTTAGCTCAGGAGAAGAAGTGTCCCATTAGTGTAGAGGTAAAGGATGGAGGGAGGATGTGAACTTGAAGAGGAGACTGTAAAATGACCTCAAGTTTTCAGAGCCAAGAACAAATGAATCCTCTGCACTAATTAATGCCTCCAAGAGGAGAGTTACATCAGCATCTCAATCAACCCACAGTATCAGTGGTGCCCCCATGGGTGCCAAGGGTGCCAAGCCCCTTCATGGGTATCACTGTTCTGGCCTTTTCCTGGAATGTGCTTTCTCTTTAAAGTCTCCATGCTATGTTCAGGCTTTAATAACTAAGGTTATAGGTATTATTTTGGGAACCGCCCTGCCTGGTTTCAGGAGCTGTAAACCCCCCCATGGCTAAGGCTGAATGAGCGACCTCCAGACCATAAGCCACTAAGGAGACAGAGCTTATCTCCCTGGAAGGAGCGCCACTTCTGCTCCTTTTTTCATAACTGGCCCCCACTGCTTGATCAGTTAGCCTGATAGGTAAGATTCCCCAATGAGGGAATAACCTAGGACAGGCATGATCATGTGCAGGCCCCAGGGAAGGACTTAGGGGGCTATGGAGCAAAGCATGCTGGACCCTCGCCCCTTGGCTTTGACGAAGCCTGACTGCCCTGAGTCCTTGAGAAGTCTCTGATAATTCCTTGGCTGCCTTGCCTCCTCTGCTCAGCTTAAGACTGAAACAATAACAGAGGGTGGTGCAGCCCTGTGCTGGATAGGGCAGGCTCCCCAGGTGATCTGGCCTGAGAAAGGATATGTAAATTCCTGTGACACCTGCTTTGCTAAGAATGCTTTTAGTTAAATAAATGATAACTGATCTGAGCAAGAAACAGTTTACTTTCCTAAGTTTCATAGCCTTTTAGCTGACAGACCGTAAATCAGAATAAGCCCTAATGGTTCCTTATCTATCGCCTAATCCTTACTGCCTGAGAATGATTAATAAGTTGTACCTGAATTTCTGCAAAAAAAAAAAAAAAAACAATAAAACCTCTGTCCAGGCAAGGGTCAGCACACTCTCCCCTTGAGAGAGATACCAGGCTGCTCCTGGGCACTCTCCCCTTGAGAGGGTGGCCAAACCGCTCTGAGGCACTCTCCCCTTGAGGGAGTAGCCATGGCATCCCCTTTTCCTCCATAGGACTCAGTAGTCCATGTGAATTTGTCTCATGTCTCATCCATAATGCCACAGGCAATGCCAGCCGGTGCCCACGACAGTATTAAGAAAAACAAACCATTACCTTTCTGGTAATGACCAACAAATTTTCTTCTCACAAGCAAATGGATTTCAATTGAGCAAGCCATAGAATACTATTTACCCTCTGTACCAGGTAAACAGTCCTTGGTCACAGGTTCTATTATTAGAATACACTCCAAAGTGCAGTTGTCCTGAATGTCTACATTTAAATACTACTAAGACTTTCCAGTATACCTACATCCTAAGTAACTAACATCTTGATTTAGACTTCATGCAATGCTTGTATATTCCTTAGTACAGTGCATAGCAGTGAAGGAATTGAATTTATTCACTTATTGCAAAGCACTTGCATTAGGTGAAAGAATTTAAACAGATTTGTTGCCTAAAGCCAGTCAAACTGGGTGGTCTCAGAGGTGCCACTTTGAGAAAATAACTGCAGGTCTTGTCCAAGATAGATTAAGCCATAATAAACTTCTCAGTTCCCAATAAAAAGCCTGTTCAAATTTAAATTCCCCCCTTGCCTTTGCAGATCCCCTCCCACCAGAGGCATGTGATGAGAGGAATCACCGAAAACGTGGCTGCTTCAAGGATCCTGAGCCAGAATTCACTCTCCTTGGTGTCGGGCATGACACGAATATTGCTGATGGTGCAATGACCTTTCAATAGGAAAAACTGATTTTTTTTTTCCTTCAGTGCCTTATGGAATACTCTGAGACTCACGACAATGCAAACCATCATTGAAATCTTTTTGCTTTGCTTGAAAAAAATTTAAAAAGAACCAACAAAAAATGGACATGCAAGATTCCAGTATGCGAATAAAATCATATTTAAAAAAGTCAATTCAACAAAAGCCATTCTTTGATACCACTGCACAATATAGAAACATGTTCTTTAATACACACACACAAATTTAAAATTCCAATTCAGCAAATAGGCCCATCTTAGCTAAAATAATTTCTCTTGAAAATAAAATCTTTGACTCCCTGTGTGTGGGAAAACAGACTGGCATTTCTTCTAGGATCTGCTGACCAGATGTTTTTGGTATTTCCTGTTGGTGATGATGTTCTTTCTGTACACCCTATTTCCTTTCAATGTTGCTGAAATGTGTATATCTTTAGAATGTAAATGCAACAATTAAGAGAATTCAAACACTTTGAACAAAAAGGGACTAAGCGGTGACTTCTCTGTGTTGTTGAAATGGTTCTGTGAAAATGCTTTGATGACTTCCCACTCAGTGAAGGGATGAACAGAGTTTTCGAAATTGACTTTTGTGTGTAGCGAGGGAAGGGGCATAATCAGGCATACCTCTCGGTGCTTTCCTAAAACGGATCCCCGGGGCTTTCCAAGAAGCCTGGAATTTCAACCCACAGATGTTTTTCTTGCTTCAGTGTGCATTTTAAGTCAATATAGCTGAGTATTTAGCATTGAGGTGAGGGAAATGCTGCCTATACTCCCAAATGTGTTTAGAATATCTTTCTCAGAAACAACACTGTGTTTAGCTCTGCTTTATCTGCTAAGTATGCCTTTCAAGTGTACACCACTGAGACAGGACTGTGTTGTAGGCAGGCCAGTGGGTTCAGACCACAGTTCTCAATCTGACAACTCTTGCTAGGTCTGTCTTACCAGCTGTTGCCTGTTTACTGCTCGCAGCTCTGTCAGACTGCATGTGTCCTTTTCTAGTTTGCAAAGAATAAAATGCATTCCCAAACCTACTGCTAAACTGAGGACCTCAGCATCACTCCCAGGTCCTTGCTTAGAGCAGTCTCTCTACTGACTCTCAGATCGCTCCACTGCTCCATGGGCTATCAAGTAACTAATTGTGTACCTGCCGCTGGCATCATCAGAACAGTCGGAGGAAATACTCTCTGCTCACTAATTAGCTCCTATATAACAACGTATGCTTTCTGTAGTTCAGTAGTTTGCTCTCATCAGTAACATGCATTGGGAAGTTTCCAGGCTGTAAAAACTAGGAGCTCGAATTTATTTCCTAAGTGTGACCTTTAGATGCTTAGTTGACTCGCTGCATATTTGCTCTTGTCTTCAGAAAAGAAAGGAAGAAGTCTCAACGAAATGTTTCCAGAAAAGTGTAATATAAACTTTCACTCCAAAAAGTGTGTCATAAGTGAATAACTCACCTGTCAAATTTGAAATGGTATTGAACAACAACAACAAAAAAGAAAGCTGTTGTGTTTCTGTTTTGTTTTCATGAAACTGTGATTTTCAACTTCTGAATGCTATAATGTCCCAGTGCGGGAAGCTAATGCTGTGCAATTATGAAGTTGTACAAAACAAACCAACCAACCTACACACAAATGTTTGCATAGGCACTGTATAAAAAGAAATGTACATTTATTGACTCAAATCAGTTTTTCAGAGAGGACACTTCACTGAGAGTGAAGAGGCGGGTAAATTGGTTTGTTATTTTTTAAAAACTTGCATGTTTAAAAAATTGATTGCTTCAAATTTCTGCTACTAACTTCAAGCTATGGGAGTTTGGCGGTAGTCACATGAGGATTTTTTCCAATTCTTTTCTTTTGTTGTTAAAGCTGTACTTCGGTGAACAGAAAAATTGCCAAGCAAACTAATGGCCGTAAAAGTGTAAATTGCATGTGTGGGCATAAATTACAGAGCCTCATTGCCATGAGGTATTGTACAAAGTTTTAATACATTTTGTAAATAAAATTGTAAAGAAATAATTTCCTTTCTGTTCTTTGTGTAAAATTTGTTTGGATGCAGATGCCAAGAAGTAATTGTTCACTAATTTACTTACCACCAGAAGCTTTGCCAATGCAACAATCACCTCACAGGTGATTTTCACAAAGCATTATGCCTCTTCCCACCCCAACTGCAAGTGCAGTCAGAAGTGGAACTGTACCAAGAAGGCCTTAGATTAGGTTTGTAAGAAACACAGTGAGACCAGTGCCTAAAAACATCAAGAAGCAGGACCTCAGTTCATATGCGAAGGAGAAAGTTTGACTTCAGGGCTTTCGATCCCCGCTCTGTCTCCTCCCCACTTTGGCCCTAACCTTGGTCCCAATTTTCATATTTCCAAATCTGATCTCTCCTGAAGGTGCCCAAACTCAGGACTGATAAACTTCAAAAACATTACCGATTCCTTTCCCGTATCATCACAAAGCATATGTCCTAGTACTCATAGTTAATTGACTCACTTTTGTGCTGCTGCCTTAATTACTGACAATAATGATGTTCCACTGGGAAAGTCTTTACTCCTGTCACCTAGAGTGAGGGAAAAATAATACACTTAGGACTACACTGATCTTAGATTGTTTCTGAGAAAGAAACAAAAGGCTAATGGTCTAGTCTGTATTTTAGAGCAGGGGTGTCAAACTCATTTTCATCAGGGAGGAGTGGGGGCACATCAGCCTTGCGGTTGCCTTCAAAGGGCCAAATATAATTTTAAGACTGCATAAATGTAACTACTCCTTAATAGTTAAGTGAGAGCTCAGTGCTGCTGCAAGATAGAAACAAGGTGCCAGGCAGGATAAAATAAGGTGGAGGGCCGGGTTCAGCCCACAGGCCTTGTGTTGCCACCTATGTTTTAGATACTAACCATGGAATATAGTGTTATCCAATAAATAAAGTGAGTGTTTAAATAAAAACAAGATTTATACTATGATCACCATAGAAAACAGGGGATAATAATAGGAAGAAAGTAAAGGGGATAATTTGCAACCAAGACAGAAAAGAAGAAGAGTAAGGTTGAGATGATAGAGATAAAGGATGAAAGATCATATGGTATTTGTCTTTCACCACCTGGCTTATTTTGCTTAACGTAATGCTCTCCAGTTCCATCCATGCTGTCATAAAGGGTAGAGGCTCACCTTTAACAGGAACCTAATCAACAAAACAAACAAACAAGCAAAATATAACCAAAGACTCTGAAATAGAGAACAGGCCGAAAGTGACCAGAGGCGAGAGGGGAGAGAATTTCAGGGGAAAAGGGGAAGGGTTTACAGGAACAAGCATGAAAGACACATGGACAAAAACTAGGGGGGGTGGAAACAGGAGGGAAGTGGGGAGGGCTGGGGGTGGGCTCTGATGGGAGTGAAAGACAGAAAACTGTACTTGAACAACAATTAAAAATTTTTTAAAATATATCTGGGGATAGGGAGCAAGGGAACAAGGAACCCAAGACCTTGGAGAGGAAAACAAATAAGTGTGGGGAAGGAAAACTCTTAGAAGATTTTGAAGTGTAAGCTAATATAACACACCAAGTTAATTTGGCTGGGTGGGCTTCAGTGTATTACCACCACTTTCAATGTCCTCTGATATATCGTTTAGCTAGTGAACCACTTGCACCTTAAAACTCTTCAACTGCTTTCCTTTCCTCTGATTAGCATAACCACAGCAGCTCCTTCAGAAGAGAATTGATTCTCTAGGGAGCAGTTTCAAAGACTAGAGTGACGATCCCCTTCGTGTCTGATAAAATTAGTTCAAGTACAGCAAGTCCTCGGTTAACATTATTTTGCTCAACGTTGTTTCATTATAACATTAATGAGATGCTGTGGAAACTTAACTCTTGTTTATATCAATTAGTGTATGGTAAAATTGGTTTCATTATACATCATTTTGCTTAAAGGCACAGAACCAACCAACAACAAGTGAGGACTTACTATACCAAACTGTGTCCCCAGATCCGCCAAAATAATAAATTTCTACTTTAACAGGAAATCCAATTCCTTATCCCAAAGGACAAACTAATGTCAGGTGCTGTGGTAGATGATGGTGAAGTACAATTTGGGTTTAGGTGGGATTTGTCTTTTTTTTCCTCCTTTGAGGAAGGGGGAAGCAAAATTGGTACTTTTGTCTTTCTCAAACTAGACTACAGGTGGTGGCTGTTTATCTTGCTTACACGCAGAGTCAGACTTGCCAACCAGGTCTGCAAAAAGGTCTTGAAATTCAAATAGTACACTCCTCCTATGCACAAGATGAGAATGCCTCTTTGGTCTCTACATTGTTTGTTTGTTTGTTTTTCCCTGTTAAGACTCACATATGATCAGGCCAAATGCATTTAAGGAAGCCATAGTGGGCTCATGGAAGAAACAATGCTGTAAATCACCTTCCTGATACTGGGTAAGGGAAGAGAGTTGACTGTGACTTGGGCAGATGAACACAGAGGAAGAAAACAAAAAAAAGAAGAAGAAAAAGCAAAATCATTATTCCTCAGAATCCAGACTAAGTGAAGTAGGAGATCCATGAATATACTGTCTCATTAGTGTCAGAAACCAGTTATACTATCAAAATCTATTATTAGGTGGAGAGTTTCAAAACCTGAGTCAGCTCCTCAGCTACTCTGGGTGATACTACTCTCTTCTTACCCTCACCCTATTGAACTAGGCTTCCTGGATGCCAATTTATTATTAGATTACTTGGCAGATATGACACTCAGCAGCAATATGTCTATGTTCAGTTGTGGGTGCACACAGAGCTTAGCATGCCATCAGGATTCTTTTGAATCTGGGGGTACTTGAAGGACTTGCAGTTCCACCTCTATCATTCTGGACTAAAGAAAAAGGCAAGTATTAGAACAGAGTGGTGGGTGGCACTGAGAATTAATAAAACTTGCCTCTAGAACTGAAAGTAAAGGAATGTGATACTTGCTAGGAGGCTTCCTATACATCTAATACTAAGGGTCATGCACAAGCCAATTATATTTAGTGAGGACTCAGGCACTTGGACTTCCTCAAAAGCCTCCCCGGGAGGCCATTGTTGTAGGAGACGATAAAGTGAGGTTGCCGGGTATGTCATTGCCCCAAACCTAAGTGGTTTGGCAACTTTCTTAACAGCTTCAACATTCAGGTTTCACAAATCTATTTGCGTTGGCAAGATGCCCAAACTATTTCACAGTCATTGTCATTGTAACTGAGCATCACCTGGACAAGACTGTTGGGGAAGGACATACACTCTCTTTCTCTCCTCTTCAGGCTAAGGGGAAAGCACAGGTGATGAAACTTGGCTCCTGCCCTCAGGGGGTTTGCAGTCTTGCTGACAAAGTAGATTATGACTAAAAAAGAATCTGCACCCATTCTTGCCCAATGCTCTGCTCACAGAAAAAACTATAAGGAACCGAAAATAAAGACTCTACCTTTGTACCTTCACTTGAATTTTCCCTTCCCAATACAATCAAGTGGAGCCTAATTGAATTTCTCTTTGTGCCTCAAAAACTGTGAGCCTTTTCAACTGAGGAGTTACACCAGCCCCTGTCAGCCTCTACAGGCTGTGGACCTCAGAAAGACCACTTTCTTGCCAGCTTGCCTACCCTCTGAGCAGGAGATATTTGCTTATTTATTAAGTCATGATGCATGAGCTATAAAAGCAAAAAATAATCTGTAATGGCAGCCTAAGAAATAATCCTCTCCCCACGTCAGCAGCTTTGGCAATATTGCCCCTGCAGTTTTCTTTGAGCTTCAATCTTGTAGCAAATGGATGATTTAAATGTTTTCTAATAAATATTCATTAAGCCTGAACAAGTCAATTAAAGTCCAGGCAGCAGCTCATAAGAAGCCTGAATATAGGCAGGCAGGGGGAAACAATTTTACAAATATTTCCAACAGCACTGAAGTCCTCTCCCATGAGAGTGTTAGCTTTCCTGAATGACTGGAAACCCTCTCTAAACCTGGAGAAGACATCTGAGGCCTACATTTCTCCTCATTTACAGTATAGCTTCAAAACATTTTGTTACATCCATACCATCTCCTCTTCCTCAATTAGTATTCTATGGCTCCTGCCCCCACAACCACTCTATGGGAACTGCCCTTTCCAAAGTCATCTATAAACTGTAATTCATACTTTATAGCAAGGAATACCAAACATTAGCCCCCTGGCTAAATCGGACCCACCACCCGTTTTTGTTAATAAAGCTTTATTGGAACACAGCCACTCCTATTCACTTTCATATTGTCTGTGCCTGCTTTTGCTCTACAATGGCAGAGTTGAGTAGTTGCAAGAGTATTATTTCCCACAAAGTCTAAAATATTTACTAACTTACTCTTTACAGAATAAGCTTGTTAACCCCTACTTTGCCCTACTCGATAGTCATTATCCTATTTGACCTCTTTCCAGAATTTGGTGCTATTAACCTCTCCCATCTTAGAAATCTCTATTCCTTTGACTTCTGTGATAGCATTATCTTCTGCTTTACCTCCTAGCCTGCTGCTGCTAATTTCTCTTCTGCTTCCTGGTCTCCTCTTCTCTCTTAATGTTAATGCTCTTCTGAGTTTCACTATATTTATTTCCCTCTTCTCACTCTGTATACTCTCCTAGGGTGCTATCACAAGTTTTCCATTTCTACTGGCATCATGATTCTTCTCAAGTCTCCATTTCCATCACAAAACTCTCTTCCAAGCTCCAAACCAATACAGATGCTCCCCACCTTATAATGATTCAGCTTAGAATTTTTCATTTTTTTTGTTTGTACAAAAGTGATATGCATTGAGAAAAAATTTGCTTTAAATTTTAAATTTTAATCTTTTCCCTGTCTAGTGCTATGTGTTGCAATACTGTCTCATGATGCTGGGCAGCAGCAGTGACATGATTTTACCCAATGCTAGGTGATGTAATTATTGTGAATATGTTTAAGGCAGGCTGGGTTAAGCTATAATGTTAAGTAAATTAGGTGTAGCAAATAAATTTTCAACTAACAATATTTTCAACTTACAATGGGTTAATCAGGACATAACCACATTGTAAGCCAAGAGGCATCTATATATACAAATGTCTATGGTACCTCCTCACTTGTATTATCCCATAAACACATCAAACTCAACATTTCCAACACATAAACTATTATCTCTGCTCTTACTCTCAGCCCACTACTAAACCAGAGCTCCCACTGAGTTTCTATCTTGATTTAAAATCCCATCAATAGAACATAAAATAAAATATAAGAATAAATCTAATAAACTTTTAAATTTGTGGATGTGATAATCTGAGAAAATGGGCTTGCATTAAAAAGCAGAACCCACAGTACAATGACAATAAAAACAGATGGGTCAGTTTAACATCAATTTGTACAGCTATAACATGTAGTGAAAATAGGCATGAGATCCTTCTTATCCTTTTTATCCCAGAATTATAAAGTGGTTTGCACAAATGTGGAAAAAAACCAACTAGTGTTGTCACCAAAAAAAGAAACATGCAGACTCCAAACAAGCTAACTAAACATCCCCAAACCACATCCTGAAACATAATATAAGGAGATCATTCAGATCACCCTGAGGGAGATATTAGTTGGAACCTGGATGCAATCAAACAAGGAACAGAGAAAGAATGGGATGGATACATTTGGCTTATATAAATCCAAGCATGTATATTTGCATATGTGTATAGAGTACTCTAAATAGCCCATTTTTCAGATTTACTGTGTTTACCATGTATCACGCACACTTTTTGCCCAAATTTTTCAGGGAAAAATACAGATGCGCATTACACATATGTAGTGCAAATTCCACATCTATATAAATGTTTTTAATTATTTTATTTATGCTTATGTGTTAAAAGTATAACTCTAGAAAGCAAAATAAGACATGACAATCAGTTTTGTTTTAAATATAAATAAATAAATAATTGAATTTTAAAATTAAAATGAAAGATTTTTTTCCTGAAAGTTTGGGCCAAAAACATGGGTACACATTATACAAGGCAAAATACGGTATTTCCTTCTCCTTGCCATCACCACAGAAAGTTGGGCCAAAGAGAAGAAAGTGGAGTGGAGTCAATCTCTACCATAAACATGTTCACCCAGTCCAGAAACCTGGTGATCAACCTTGCCTGCTCCCTCCCTCATCCTTACTCTCACTTAAGTCCTGATGATTCTGCTCCTTTGATCTCTCTGAAATCCATCTACTTCTATGAATCTCTATCTTAGTTTGAGATTTTCCCACTTTTTATATAGCTAAAGCAATATCCTCTTAATTGTCCCTGTTGTTTCCAGTTTTTGTCCCTCCAATTCACCCTTCACATTGCAGCCAGAGTGATTTTCCTGATCTCATTGCTCCTCAGCATCAGTGGAGTCGCTATTTCCTTTCAGCACAAGAGTAAATCCCCTTTGTTTTTCATAAAAAGCTCTTCATTATCTTCCTCCTACCCATGCCTTCAGCCTTATTGTCTACCCCTTTACCTCTAGCCTCTACTCCATCACAAATATCCACTAAGACCCTGTCATATTTAGCTACTTAAAATTGCTTGTTTTGCCATGTCTTTTCTTGCTTCCATATTTTTCCATATACTTCTTTATCTGCCTGTAATTCCCTTCCCTTCACTGTTATACCTGAATAACTTATACTCTGTCTTTAAGATTAAACTGGCATAATTTCCTCTATGAAGCCCTGACTATCCTCTCCACACGGGACTGGGTTAAAGACTGTTCCTCCATGTTAAGTACCATTGTATGTTAAGTACCTCTTTCATAGCATTATAATGATGTATCATCTTCCTCAGTAGCTCATGGGGTAAGACCATGGACAGAGTTTCTCTTAGTCATTTCCATAACTGAAATAGAGTTGAAAATATTTAATGAATAAATGAATGAATGAAAAAATGAATGAAATGTGGGAGTGGAAAAAACAGAGGTATAACTTAGGCAGTAATGTTGAGAACCGAGAAGAAGTACCACCTAATGCTGTACAAAATGAAAATGAAAAAAGTCATAAACTTTCTGTCCAAAGAGGTCCACTTTCCACATTATCAATCCATCAGGAAAGGCAGTTTCCCACACCCTGCCATTCAATGTCGTTCTTCTCCCAAAAGAAACCTTACCTCATCCCCATCACCCGTGCAACCAAGCCCTCAGACTCCTTTAAATGTGGAGTATCTCCTGGACTAGTCACCATCACCACCCCTGTGGATGTCCTCACTGGCCAATGTCCCAAACTGCTGTACTTTATCAAGGTCATTCACTCATACGACACTCAGATGTGTAAATCTAATCCTCTTTGTAAGACTCAGCCACTGGATAGTGGGTGGACAATATAACTTTTAGTCTAAACAGACACATTCAGCCCATACACAGTGGTTTTAGCCTCAGTCCATGTGACAAAGTTATACACCTCTGGTATCCCATATTCTCTTCAAAAAAGGATTTACTGCCCAGACTCCAGCTGTTACCACATTCAGAATAGGACTCAGCTTTTGCAATGAGGTCACACTCTTGTTGGGACAGCCAGTAGTCAGTGACTGAGCAAAGTGATTATAATCAAAGTCACACCCTTTCAGAGTAACCCCCAGCTAATGACCAAGTAAAGGAGTGATACAAGAGCCTGGCCATTTTTGCCCAGCATAGGACTTCTCTAATGAGAAGCTTCTGCTTCCGAGAGTCCTCTCAGCCTGGCAAAGATTTTTTCATGTGGACATCCCAGTCACATGGCTCAATCCAACTTCTTCCTCCCTATTTCTTCACAGGTATTATTCCCTAATTAACCTTTTGCACTTCTAACTCCTTCTCAATACCTGTTTCTCTGAGAGTTCAACCTGTGATATTTGGTACCAGAAAAGGTCCAAGAAAGCATGTCATAGATGGAGTGTGGGGACTGGATTTCTCACCACTAGGCTGATAATGAGAGCCCTATTCTTGGTGAAAAGTTGTGTACATACAGCCCCTGGCACAAGGCAACCCAGTTGTTAAAACTTTTACCTGTGGTGTTTTAGAAAAAAGTGCCAGTGGAGAGGATGCCCTAGCTGATGGAATGATTCAGGCATTTGTGATGTATGGGAGAATTATAAAGAAAATGGAATTCGATGCTTGTTATTAAGTTACATTCATGCTCTTAAAGTAGATCATAAAAAGCTGAGGGCAAATAACTAAAAACTAAGTGTGAAATCCCAACAGTTTCTTTAGCTTACAAAGAAGCTCTCATTTCATGCAATAAGCATAAAAAGTGAAGATTAAATCCAGGATTTGATCCTTGGAGTAACTGAACTTCAAGGAGATTTGAATGCTCAATTAAGGCAGGTATGTTATGTCAAGTCAGTATCCTAGTTGGGAAAACACATGGGATGGGGACATATAAGTGGATGCTCCTGAAGATATTCACTGTCCAGTTTTTTAAAAACTTCTCAGTCTGTGGAAGTGGCCCAGCCCTCCAAAATAAGAGTTAGCACTTCCTCTGTATAAGAAGACAATACAGAGGTCTTCCCACAACAAAGCAACAGGCCTATAATAAGCATCATGACCCTGCCAAGAACAAGCTGGACTTGATAGAAGAGGAAAGGGATTATACCCCAAAGAAACTAGGAGACCAGGTCAGCATATGCTGACAGGAGTCAAAGGAGTACCCATGACACAAGATCCTGAAGGTGTTTGATCAAGAGATGCTTTATTTTAAAACTGAATAAGGGAGAATTTGTTGGTTTCTAGGTACTTTTTTTGGGGTATGGAATTTAACACCCTAGCTGGTATCCCAGAGGTTGTTATAAACTCACTGTTAAGATGCCTTTTATAAGCCTAGGAAAAAAAAAAAAAAAAAACAATGGTCCACAATGAGCGATGTTGGAATCCCTGAAATGCTGTGGCAGATAGTAGAAGAAGGAATTAAAAGGCTGAGGGACATGAGCATGCTAGAGTGGATATATTATACGAGGTCTGTCCAGAAAAAGTCCAGCCATTCTTAATATAACAAGAATGGTTTGTGTGACATTGATGTAACCTGGCAGCCAAGGAGAGTGGACTGGAATGTGCATGTGTGATGACTTTACTATACTAGTCAGTGGAAGTGGTAGACACTGTTGAGTGCATGTACAGTGTGGCTGTTGCATTCAAAATGACTGAGTGAGTAGAGCAACAAATCTGCATCGAACTTTGCATTATGCTTGAACATTTCCCCACAGAAACTATTCAGATGATTCAGAAGGCTTTCGGGGATGATGCAATCAGTCAGTGAAAAGAAAAGTGTGGTAAAAATGCTTAAAAGGTAGATGAGAATCTGTTGAAAATGATTCATGTTCCGGAAGGCCTGCAACAAGCAGAACACCTGAGAATGGTGAACGTGTATATCCTGCAATCAACAAAGACCGATGATTGGCATTGTGAGAACTAGAAGCCAATCTGGGGATTCCAAAAATTACTGTGTCCAAGGTTTTGATGCAGGTTCATGGCATGAAACGTGTCATGGCAAAATTTATTCCACGGCTTCCGCTACCATAGCAGGAGGACCATTGTGCTGCAGTTGCTAATGACTTGATTCAAAGCACTACCAATGGCCCTGGCTGGTCCATTGTCATGTGGCTCAGTGGATTGAGCACCAGCCTGAAAAACCAAAGGGTTGCTGGTTCCATTCCCAGTCAGGGCACATGCCTGAGTTGTGGGCAAGGTCAGATCCCCAGTAGGGGGCGCACAAGCAGCAACTACACATTGATGTTTCCTTCTCTCCCTTCCTTCCCCTTTGTCTAAAATAAATAAATAAATAAAATCTTTTCTTAAAAAGAAGTAAATACAATGCCTAATAGGTCTCTTTGGGTTCTGGAGGCAATATATTCCACACTTGGTAATACTGCACTGTCTCATACAGTAGGTGAAACAGAAGGCTACCAGCTTCAAATGGTGTCCAGAGCAGGAAAGGGCTCTACAGCAGGTCCAAGCCATGATTCAAGCAGCCCTGCTTCTTGGACCATACTACCTGGCAGACCCTGTCTTGTCAAAGGTTTTAATTCTGAAAGAAATGCAATGTTGAATTTATGGGAAAGATGTGGGAGGATCATGATGCAGGCCTCTCAAATTCTAGAGCAAGGTAATGAAAGCCTTTTGAAAAATAGCTGCTGGCAAGCTATTAGGCCATGATAGAGATAATAATGGTTGATTATGGAACAGTGACCATCTAGAAATGCCTGTCATGTGCTGGGTTCTGTCAAATCAACCAAGTCTTAACATCAAGTAGGCCAAGCAGGAATCCATGGTAATATGGAAATGGCACCTCCAGGTGCCAAGTTCAGCACAAGCTAAACCAGCAGACACAAGCAAGTTGCATGAGAATGTAGCCCAGACATTCACCTTACCCTCTATAGCTACACAAGCACCCCTCCTTCATCTCACACTGATGACAATACTGATAGGGTCCTATATAACCAACTGAAGGTGAAAAAAATATTCTGAACTTATTTTACAGATGGGTTAACTTGATATATCTGTACAAGTCAAAAATAGAAAGTGGCTGCAATATAGCCTCACTCAGGGTTAACCTTGAAAAACAGTGGAGAGGGAAAAATACCCAGTGGACAGACCTACAGGATGTGTACTTGTCAGTTACTTTGTATGGAAGAATACACAGTCCAAGATTAGAGTAAATACAGACTGATAGGCAGTGGTGAATGGCTGGGTCAAGGTCTTGGAAGGAGAAAAATTGGAAGATCAGAGAAAACAGATTCTGGCCTAGAGGCATGTGGATTGATGTATGGGAGTGGGTATGAATTGCGAAGATTTTTGTATCAAATTTTAATGTCCATCAGAGAGGATCTACCATAGAAGAGATACTATATATCAAGTAGACTAAATATTTTGGTCAGTTGATATTTAACCAGCCTTCATCATCTACCCCAACACTGACAAAATGGGTTCATTATAGGAGAAGCATGATGGTAAAGACTGGGATTATGCATGGGTCCAAAAGTATGGACCCCACTCACTTGTGGTGGTTTGGATACTGTTTCTTCTAAATGTGTAAATTGCCAATAACAATAATCAGTGAACAGGCCCTGGTATGGCACCATTCCCCAAGGAGACCAATCAGCCACTTGGTTGCAAGTTCAATACGATGGGCTCTATCTATCCTGGAAGGACCAGCAGTTCATTATCACATGGGTAGATATATATTTTGGGTATGGATTTCATAACTTCATCCAGAACCACTATTTGGGGGCTTGTGGAATGCTTGATCAACAAGTATAGAATTTCACACAGCATGGCATTTAACAAGGAGAGCTACTTCATATCAAAGGAGATATGGGAGTGGACCCACGACCATGGGATCCATTTGTCATACCACACCATAAATAAGTAGCTGGCCTCATGAAAAATTGGAATGCAGGAATGAAGTGTTGTCTGGGAAGCAGACACTAAGATATATTAGGAAGTGACATTTGTGAAGGAAAAGAGAGGAAGCAGTATCTGTGGGAGCCATCAGACTTGATGCAGACATGAGAAAGCTTCTCTTGCACAATGGAATAATTCTGGAGCAGAGATTCCCATTGGACAAGTCCCATGTTGGACAGAAATGGCTAGATATTGTAACACTGTCTTATTGAGGCATTGTCCAGAGGCCATTCCAAGAAGAGCATGGCCTTGATTCAAACGCTGAGGCCATTTCCAGTCACGATGGAGGTGTAGGCAGACACAGCTCACCTCTTTGCACAACCACATTAAAATTACAACTAAAATATAGAACAACCATCACTCAGAACCATCAGAAATTAGGTTAAATGAAAGTCTGCCAACTATGGAATTAAAGAAACCACATCCATCCAGACTGGTAGGAGGAGTGCAGACACAGAATGGGCTGATCCCACATCCACATGTGGTAGATAAAAATTAAGGAGGTATATCTCAGGAGCAAAGAGCCCCAGCCCCACACCAAGCTCCCACAGGCCAGGTTTCCAGTGTTGGAAAGATATGCCCCCATAACTTTTGGCTGCAAAAACCAGCATGGATTGAGTCAGTGGAAGAAACTACTAGAACCCCAAGCAGTTTCTCTTAAAGAACCCACACACGGACTCACCTACTCAGACTCACTCCCTCTGAGCTACAGCACCATGATAACCCCTTGAAAGGCACTGGTGGTATACAGGGAGAAACTGAAGTATCTGTCGTCAAGAAGAGCAGAGACCATTCTCCCTTTTCTAAATCCTACTACCACAGAGCAGGTAAGCTGGTACCATATCTGAGACTCCATCAACCTGGCTAACACTGTTCGAGCTGCCTTGGAGTACCCAGAGACTCTTCCCAACCCAACTTACAGCCCCACCCAAGATGCTTTTCCACATGAATGACTGGTCTTCACTCAGGCCTCACAACTTAAATCCTCTCAAACAAACAATAGCTAGCCACAGTGAGCCCCAGGCCCAGAATGAGCAGTATCCAGCCCAGCTTCACAGCTTAGTTTCACCTGGGAATCTCTAAGCCCAGCACAAGTAGCAGCCATCTCAGATAGCTTTATAGCTCAAGCAGGATGACCCCAGGAAAAACACAGGTGGGGGTTGATCTTGGCCTGCACTACCTGGGAAACCCCAGCGCCAGTGCACACAGTGGACAGATACAGACTATGTTGGAATAATACCACCCTGTCCTTGCATGGCTGACCTTCCAGAGGGTAGAGGTTGGTGGTCAGTGATCACAGCCAATCTTTGAAGCTGACCAGCCTCAGTAAATCCCTCCCATAAATCTGCCAACAGCAAGCAAGCCTCAACTACAAGAGCAGGGTGTACTTAGCCCAGACAAAGAGTGCACCTCAAATACGCAGTTTGGGTAATGGGGGGGGTTGTGTCACTGGACCCTACAGGACACCTACTACATTAGGCCACAGTTCCAACACAGAGTCAAAGCAGCTCTACCTAATACATAGAAACAAACACAGGGAGCCTGTCAAAATGAGGAGACAAAGAAACATGGTCCAAATGAAAGAACAGATCAAAACTCCAAAAAAAAAGAACTAAATAAAATGGAGATAAGCAATCTATCAGATGCAGAGTTCAAAACACTGGTCATAAGGATGCTCAAGGAACTTAGTGAGGGCCTCAGTTGCATAAAAAAGATACAGTCAGAAATGAAGGGCACACTAATTGAAATAGAGAGCCATTTATAGGGAAACAACAGTAGAGTGGGTGAAGCTGGGAATCAAATTAATGATTTGGAACATAAGGAAGAAAAAAAACATGCAATCAGAAAAACAAGAAGAAACAAGAATCCAAATAAATGAGGATAGTATAAGCAGCCTCTGGGAACACTTAAAGAGGTCCAACGTTTGCATCATAAGGGTGCCAAAAGGACCAGAGAAAGAGCAAGAAATTGGACATCTATTTGAAAAAATAATGAAAGAAAACTTCCCTAATTTGGTGAAGGAAATAGACACGCAAGTCCAGGAAGCACAGAGAGTACCAAACAAGATGGATGCAAAGAGACCCATGCCGAGACACATCACAATTAAAATGCCAAAGGTTAAAGATAAAGAGAGAATCTTAAAGG
>PVKM010002527.1:0-64277 GCA_004027735.1 Carollia perspicillata | reverse complement strand
ACAAGAACAACTGTGTCATACAAGAACAACCACTTCCTGACTGACCACAAGTGCCAGGTTCTGAGAAATTTTAAATGTAACATGATTTCAATGATTGAGATATGGGATAGATAGAAGAAGGGCCTTAGAATTAGTGAACTGTAGGGTATGAGTATTTAGTAAATAGCTATTTTATGCTTAAGCATGAATTAAATTCCTCGTGATGAAACATTTACTTTTAAAAGGAAAGTATGCTAAACTAAAATCAATGGCTATATTAACCAAATCATCCAATCTTATAATGATTCCAGCCTAATTCTACCAAAGATGCATCAAGATACCAACAAAAAATACTGGAAAGCTAAAACATCATTAAAAATTAGTTACTTAGTGATAACTTTGTGACAGTTTGAATTATGAAGTGATGACAATGTTTCCCTTGACTGTAATCACAAAGATCATTCAATAGGTTCCTTGCAAAAGATCTTCAAATCATCTAAACTCGCCCCTACTTTGCAACAGTTTTCTATGTTAGTAATTGTGAAGAACCAAGGTGGGGGGCAGTGCTAAAAAATAATGTATCACTATATACCAAAACCTGATGGCAGCAAGTTTTATTAATCAGGATAATAATTGGTCATGGAAGTGACTGATGCTAAATGAATCCTGATTATTTTTTATTAGATAATTTCTCACCTATAGACTTCAACTGTCAGCCTGCCTAGTGTCTATTAGTTAAACTTTGTAAAATATATATTCTTGTTTTTCCCATTGTATGCAAACTGAAAGAAAAAGATGTACCTTTTTTTGTTGTATGTTGGGTTATGTAGGAAATGTTTGTGAACAATTAAAAAAATTGAAAAAACTTCCTATGGATGTTTTGTGTAGTATCTTGGCATTTGTATTAATAGTTAAGTTCTCTTCCAAATAAAACTCCCATAATGCTAGATTTGATGTGTGCCCAATTTGAACAAAGATTGACACCTGTAAAATTTGTTAAAATGTTCCTCTTGTAAGGAAATACAGTAATCTTAAATTATAAAATAAATAAATAAATAAATAAACTCACCATTTAATAAGAAAAAAAAAATCATCTTTCCTTCTTTTTCACCATTTTTTCCTCCCCAGCATGCAAGCTCCAAAAAAAAATCAAAATCGATTTTAAGCATAAAAGAATCTTTAGAGAAGTAAGCCATGATCCAATAAATGCTAACCAATCCAGCCATTTTAGTCAATAGTCATAATATCAGTAGACCCTCTGTGTGTTTCAGTCCCCCAAGCAGTGATGTGTAAAAAGTCAAGAATGTCGAGATTTCAGGGGAGAGGAACAGTTGTTGATGCTTGCTATCTTTTACAGCTTGGTGGGTCACTCACAACTCACAGCATGTGAAACAATGCAATCTGTTTTTCATATATCCAAACTAATTACATGCTGACTTCTTTCCAGTATTGTTCTAGTTGGATCTCTAGCACACACACAAGCATATAAATCTTTATAAAAATAATTCAGTCTGAGTCAATGGCCACACACACACACACGTCAATGGGTATACATGTCAATTGACATATATGTTGATGGTGACACATGAACACATGCATAAAACACATACACATGTGCATAAACATACGTGCACACAGGTGTATACATGCATGTGTGCACACACGTATGCACACATGTTTACATATATGCATAGGTATATATGCATGTATGTGAATGTTTATCGCCATATATACACATATACTTATTCTTATTTCTACTTTAAAGCTACTATGCAGAATAATAAACTCAGTTAATTTAATAATGAGATTAAAATGTTATATAATTAAAGATATTAGGTTATAATCACTAATTCTGATTTGTGAGAAACAGTAGAAGTATTTTCAGTGGCCCTTCTATAACTTGCCATGTAAAGTAGTAAAATATAAATTAATATCTACATATCTGTCATGTTTTTATACAATAATAATAATCAGAAGAAGAAATAAGTGAAATTATTCTATTTACAATTGCATGATAAAGAATTAACAATTTAGGAATTAATGTATGCAAAGAGGTAAAAACATGTACTACCAAAATCATAAGATAATGAAAAAAATGATAAGACATTGAAAAAATTTACAGGCAAGAAAAAATAAAAGAATAAATTGTGTGAAGTAAATGATAAGTTCAAATTGTTAAAATGACTGTACTTCCCAAGGCAATTTACAGGTTCAGTGAAATCTCTCCCAACATGCAAATGTTATTTTTCTGAGGACAGGAATGAATAATTTTCAAATTTATATGGAACCAAAAAAGACCCCAAATGTTCAAAGAAATGTTGAGAAAAAGAACAAAGTGGAAGGTATTGCTTTAAGAAAAAAACTTGTGTTGGCAAATTAAAATTAAGTTGTCAGATCTGTAGGGACATATGAAAATGATTAAAATAAAAATATATGCCCTTATGGAGTACAATATAAAATAAGCAAATATGAGACTATTCATTGTAGGTAAAGCAAAGATTTGTAGCGTGGAGAAACTCTATCATACTGAGAATGTAGGATTTTCCTCTCATAGGATCATAAATGTAAAGAAAACAAAACATAATTTTCTTTAGGAGAATAAAATTATCAAATTAAAATGTGATTATGTAATCTGAAAGTGATTTTGAATTAAAATACTAAGGCTCCATTTCTGGTGACCAGGTTCTTTGATTTTGTATTATTTTGCCATTCTAATGCAACCCACATCTTGATATCAGAAGTTCTCTCATGCTAAAATTACTACCTATTTGAATTTCCAGGTATGGGAAAACCGTATTGAGTTTACATTCTCAGCAAAACTCTAAAAGTCAGAAGAATGAGGGACTCCCTCTCTAGCCTTCATCTACTTAGAGATTGCTTTGAGGATGCCACTGGACCAAGCTGATGCTAAAACTGCATGTCCAATCCTAGTTATCTTTCTGTTAAGCTGGAATCAGAACATGAATGTTCTTGATCTTCTAATATTCTTTACATTCACAATTCTTTGCTACTGTTTAACAATTTGAGCATATACTCAGGAGTGCTTTTTGTTAATCAAAAGGTACTTTCATTTGTTGCGTTTCAAAACAATGCAAATATTTCCTGCTGAATATCTAGTATGTATGAGACACGATGCCAGAAGCTGGGGACCCAGAGATGAATGAGATAACTCCACTCTCATGGGCACACAGTTCAGTAGAAAAGACAAAGAGATAACATGTAACTCTCACATTATGCGATGTGTAAAATGTTATATTAGAAGAATGATTAAATACAGTGTGAGCACAGATGGCTTGATAAATCTGTGGAGGAGGAAGGTCAGGTAACTTTCAGATGCATATGAAAATGCTATTTTTAAAAGCATCTACTATACATTATTATAGGATGTTTATACTTGAGTCTTGGCATGATTCTGTTTTTGAAAAATGTGGCATAGTGTAAGAAAACACAAATAACTTCAACATTTATTAAACTATCTGAACCAATAGTATCACTGAATATTCAAGAAATATCAGTGCCCTAAAATTCATTGCACACAAGTACACAGTGATACTAAATTAGTATGGGGTGTTAAAGTGCCTCATAATTTGATGCTCTGTTTACATAACTTACCATCTTTCTGCATTTACAATCTTGACCTTATTTAAGAGCCACATCTTCCATTCAACTAAACTTGACATTTTACTTTGTTCTCACTCTGCAAGTTGATGTATTTCCAGACATGGTAATGAATAATGAGTAAGACACCAAAAAGGCTAGGTCTCATAGCCGAAACAACCATTAAAAGAGAAGAGAGGAAACAAGTCACGCCACATTTATGACATCAAATCTCATTTTCATATCCACTCATGAGGGCATAATACTACAGCTAATATTTTAAAGTGATTATTTTATCTTGTTATCAGTATGAAGAACTTAAAACATTGTTTCTGAATTTGTCTCCCTTTTCAGTGTATGAAGATCTTAAGAGAAATCTTATTAAGCCCTCCTTCATGATTATGTACATTGTCGTCACCCATTTTAAAACCGTTTAATATATTGGATTAGGTGTAAAAATGGACATATACATTATAAAATGTAAAGTGAACTTTATACAAGCTGAAAATCAATGGCTTAAAAAGTAAAACCATGAAATTCTCATTATATTTACATTCATTTATGTTAATTGTTCCAAAAATGATAACTATATAGAAACAGTGAAAGATTTTAAGATGCTAATGCTTTAATAACAACATATAATTACAAACAATTTTAATAAACAAAAATTATACAAATAGGTCCCTTTCATATTAACCAGAAGTTGAGAAGCCAAGTTAAATAATTCAAAAATATATATTTGTAAATGAATGAGTGTATCTATCAAATCTATTTAAAATGTTTCAATGTAATGCCAGTATTAGGTTGCACATATATACTACTAGAATTATGGAAAAGTTGCACTTGTAATCATTCTCCACGTGAAACATTAAGAAATGTTTTATGTTATTTTTAACATAAATCTATAACTCACTAGTAAGCAGTTAAATAGTTTCATAGATAAGTCAAAACATCTTTCTGACTAATAGCAAATATTCAGTTTATCATTCTTAATCACCTGTGGACATCCTACCTGATTGCACTGTCAACACAATTAAAGCCCAAAATATCATAATTCCTTGTACTCATAATACTTCTTATGACTTTATCCATTTCATTAGATAACTCCTCCACTGTGTGTGTGAATCAGAAAAGGAAAATTTGATATGCAACATTTAGCACAAAATAATTTGAGACTGTGCAAGGATGTAGTGATGCCTGATTTGGGCATTTGCTTTTAAGTTGATAGGATAACATTCACTTGAAATTAAGCATTAGAATCACAAAAAGATTATGGCTGGAGACGAAGATTGGTTAAACTTTTATACAAAAGAGAACTTTAAAGTACTAAAATTGCTGAGAGCAAAAGAGGCTGAGGAGGGAAATCTGGGTATGTATCAAGTTTTATAATAGGAAAGGAAAAGAAAAACAACTACCAGTATAAATGAAATAAAAAAGAGTGGAGTTGAAAATATATTAGAACCAGAAAAGTAAATAATAACTACTAACAAAGGACATACAGAAACACACACATGTATCTGTCCAATATAGACATTTATTGAAAAAGATACAAGATACAAGAAATATTGCACATAGGACAATAATACCCCAGTCCCCTTCAAAGTAGGGACCTTGGAACCTCACATAGTCCCCCCAGTTGCCATCAGCTGCCCTGTCATAATTTCCTAAATCTCATCAATGGTCTGAAATCTCTTCCCTTTCAAAGGTGATTTTAGTTTTGGGAAAAGCCAGAAATCACAGTGTGCCAAGTCTGTGTTGTAGTGGAGCTGAGATGCCTGGGTGATTTGATATTTTGCAAAAAGACTCTGCAGGAGATGTGATGCATGAGCTGGCATGTTTTCGTGATGAAGCTGCCAATCATCACTTGCCCATTGCTGTGGCCTTCCGAATTACTCGGATGGTTTCCACGGAGGAATTTTCAAGCTTAATGCGAAATTTGATGTAGATTCCTTGCTCTACTCACTCAGTCATTTTGAATGCAGTGGCCACACAGTACGCATGTTCCCTCAGTGGCATCTACCACACCCACTGACTAGTACAGTGAAGTTGTCATTGTTCAATCATGAACATTAGAGTCCACTCTCCTTGACCGTCAGGTTATATCAGTGTCACACAAACCATTCTTGTTACATTAACAATGACTGGACTTTTCCCAGACATACTATATACACACATATGCATACACACATATGCATGCATATATATGTATGTGTGTGTGTGGATATTACATATGTATGTATGTGTGTTCGGGTAAGAAGAATCAGTTATTCTTAGTAAGTGTCAGGTCTTTGAAGGATTAGAGCACATGTTATTAAAAGGTGTTTAGAAACAAAAGATGAAGAACAAAGTCAATGGATGAAAAAATTGATATAACTGTCTGTAAAAGACCAAAGAAAATGCTGTAAGTTTGAGAAGAGCAAAAGACAAAACAACGAAAGTCAAGCCATTATATAGACTTCTTGAACATGCTTATAATAAAGTAGATAAGAAAACTAAAGTGTATCAAGAAGCAAATATTAGATAACAAAAGCGTATAGAATGAAGAATACACTCACAGAGTATACCAGAAATCGAAGAAAAGGACTAGGGGAGAGATGGAACATATCATAAAGAGGTTGGGAGCATTGATCTTCTAATTAAAATTACAATTGAAGTCATTTTTTGAGAGAGAAGTAATGGGAAAAATTTAGGAAAGCTAGAGAATTAAGGTTTAGAAGAGCTTTTATGGATGAAATAATCAGAAATAGTAAACACATTTTCATAAAGCTAGTCATTTATAAACTATACTAATTAAGAATTCATTTATATTAAATTGATTTACTATTTATAGTGCTTGTACAAATATTTTATAAGCATTTTACAGTTCTGACAAAGAAATGACTTCCAAGTTCAACATAATATTAAAATTTGTTGGGGAAAAGGGGGTGTTGGGAACATGTTACCCTATAATGAACTGGATGTGCCAACCTGCTAGTGTCTGGCTATGGCCATTTCTTGAAAAATATTTATTAAATGATTGTCAGTTGGAAGCCCCTAATTTCTTATAAAATATTGCTAATTACTTTCTAACCAATCATTTACATGTGCATATATTTTAGACAAATGTTTATTCTATTGGTTTAATGTACATGCTTAAAAGAGAAAACTGAATAATACAAATATTATTTAAAAATACTTTTCACTAACTTGAGTGATTATACTGTTGAATCAAGTGCAATTAAACAATACAGTCAGAAGGGAAAAAACTAACTTCAGATAATTCCATTTAATTGCAAGAATAGATTGGCTCGATCTGGGGAAAAGCTGGTATCTCTGTATCTCTTTGTCTGTAAAATATAGATTCTGCACAAGTTTTTCAACAAAAAAGAATATAGTATGTAGCAGTGAAATAATCCAGTGAAATATATGTATACATAAAAGAATGTATTTATCATATATAATATATATAAACAGCTTGGCAAACTATGATATGCTACTATAAATTTCGATTATTAGTTTATGTAATTTTAAATGTCAAAGTACAAACAAACCAGAAAAAGTGTATCTTTACTTTTCTTTCAACATATTTTTTTTACAGTGTGATAAGATTTCATTATTAACTCTCTGAGTAGAAATCAAGTTTTATTTTATGTTAGATTTATTCATTCAAATAATGAACTAGAGTTACATATTTTCAGCTCTCTGCACAAATCTGCAGATTTTTTTCCTTCCAATATAATGTTTATATAGAAAGACTAGAAAATCTAGAATAACATTCTTTAATAAGGCTTCTTTACAAAGCCAATGGGGTGTAGGATTGAGGGTGGGAGGTGGGATGGGTGGGGTAGGGGAAAGTGATGGTGAGAAAATGGAGACAACTATACTTGAACAACAATAAAAACATAATAAACTTTTTCATTATCTCTTCAAAAGAAAATCTTCTTTAGAAAGACCAGAAGTAAGGATTTTAAAATGATAGGCATAGGGTACTTCATAGCTTTATGAGGGTGATCGCTTTGTAAGTTATATAAATGTCTAATCACTGGTTGTACACCTGAAACTAATATAATATTATAAGCAACTGTAATTAAAAACATTAAAATAAAATAAAATTAGAGTCATATTACAATAAAGTACATTAATAATTTAAGAGCACTACCTATAAAATATGACAATGCAGTAAGGATAAAACATTTTTTCTTTACAGTGTATACCAGCTTCCTACATCAACCTTATTTCAAATAGAAATGCATTGTCATTTTCTTTTGACAGTCAAGGAATGGTTTACATTTTGTTAATTTAGCCTATTTTAATTGTTTATACATTCTAAAAAAGTACAAGAGATTTTATATTCAATGCCACTGGAAAATAATTTGCTATGATCACAAGACACAAAACTAAGCAGTCAACCTCTGTCTTACTTTGACAAAACATATTGCCAGAATTTTCAAAACCAGTGAGTGATTCATCAGTTTAAAATATCCGTTAGCAACATCAGAAAAAAAAAGTGTAAGTTGTTTCTCTCTTCTCCCTTACAACACAATGATTAATATAGCTGTTTCTAATAAATTTGAAAATTTTAGCTTTGCATTTACCTTATGAAGATATAAAATAAAATTAAAAATAGATGCCCTTATTTTGAAGTAATTGGGCACACTTATTTTCAGGCAAGGTTGTGAAGATACACCTGTTCAAATCACAGGGAGATTTAGAAATCTTTGTCTCTTATTTAGTAGGTTTCCTTTATTTTTATTAGGTTTCTAAGTAAATATTGAAAGCACTGAAGTTAAAGGCAGATTTTTAATCTCTCTGCCTCAGTTTCTTACCTATAAATATAAGAGTAGTACTAACTTGGTAGATTATTGTAATAAATTAATGCACTTTATAGCACCTAGGTCTATATGTCAGACATATACTAAATATTCAGTAAATGTTAGTCATAATTAAAAAGATAATACTTACTGTTTTATGACATTTCTTTGTACCAATCAAACCACAGAAATGTAATATTTACTGAATTATATTTGATCTTTCAGGCCCATGATTCAATATAATGAAGTTTGGATGATAGAGAAGGAATAAACTAGACTTTGGAAGGTATTCCTAAATTAACAGTAACAGGAAGAGTGTACTCTCTTGTTCTCCAGTGTTAACAGCTCTCAAACTACAGGCCGTAGAAAGCTAGAAATCCCTGAATCTCATTTATTCCATAAGTAAAAACTATTTTCATAATAATTATAAGACATTGTGTGTTTTTTTCATCAAATTGACATTTGCAATTAAGATGTAAGAGCAGTGGCTGGTAAAACATCTGGAACTTTAGCAATAATTAGCTCAATGAACTGGTGTGTGGTACTAACTTGAAAAAAATCCTAAAACTTTGAGTACACATATTTTTTAGCATGCTAGGTAATAAAATGTAATGTACACACACAGGACTTCTGTTGCATTTTGAATTTAAAAGGTTGTCCGGAAAAAAGTACTTGGGCAAAAGACGTGCAAACTGAATTAGTCACACTTCAAGTCATAACTGAAGAACAAAATTAAAGTTATTCAGAGTCAAGTTTTGACAGACAGTGTTCTGGAAATAAAGCATCGTCCTTCATGATAGTTTTCATTACAAGTTGCAAACCAGCAAAAATTAAAATTTCTGACATCGTGATTCTGTCACCATGAGCTTGAGAGTTTTCCAGTTCTCATATTATTTTTTAGATGATGATGCAGGTGATATTAACAAAATGACATTTTTTCTGATACTGTTTAATATAATTAGTGAATGTATCATTAACTCAGTGAAGTAAAATATTCTAATTTACCAATGAATAGCCTTACAAATTCAAACAAGGGTAAGGATGTATTGAAGTGCAAGAAAAACCAATGGCTTTTAATATACCAGTGCATAAAGTTTCTTTGATGTGGTTCGAAATTCCACATAGCAATTAATCATTTTGAAAATACCACTTGTCAAGTTTTGGTGTAGTATAAAGAAGAATATTACAATTTTCTAAAAAGGCTATTAATGTACTCATCCTTTTTCAATTCTATTTTTGATGAGGCTGATTTTGTTTCAATATTCAATCAAATACTATATTGTCACAGACTGCAGAATTGGAATGACAATCTGTCTGTCTTCCATTTAGGCAGATATTAATGATATGAGAAAAATGTAAGACACTGCCACCCATCTAATTTTAATTTATTTATAATTTTATAATAATGTTATTTATATTAACATGTAATGATTCTGGTTATTATAAATGAACTGATGATAAATATTTTTAAATTTCTCAATTTTAATATTTACATAATAAAGTGATAGCCATAACCCACACTAACAGATCTCTTTGGTGTACTAATTATTTTTTATAGATGTAGTTTTATTTTATATTAGATTATATTAAAAACTCAAAAATATTTTTTGGAATAAGCAATTAATTTTCTGCAAATAAATGTATAACACAAACAATAACTTCACATTTGACTTTCATAGCAGGGCCATAAAGAAAGTTTTTTCCAAAGATCATTTTAACTTTATTAGATGATCGTTTTTTGCACAAATAGTATTCCAAAAGCTACTGTTGCCTTTCTTTCACATTGTGCTTCGAAATGATTTTTCTCAGTAATTTTTACAACCAGTGCGGCAGATGGCTCCTAGGTTAGATGCCTGAAATGGACAGGACCAAATGAAAACATTTGGCCGGAACTTATCTCAGGAAGCCAAGCTTTGTGGTGGGCAGCTGGACACCAAATTTATCAAAAACCGAACAGCAGTCAGAGCGAAATTAATCTCAAAAGACACATATGTTCGATTTCTGAAGAGATTCTTATAATCTAGATTACTATATAATATGCACCCTTATGTATCTCATACATTCTGAGCATTTGTTTATAATCTTTTCTATCTAAGCAAGTAGAACGAAAACAAGATTATAATTAAAACCTTCAATGTCCATATGGAAACTGTGCAGAAGGCAATAAATACAGGGTGAGGCAAAAGTAGGTTGCTGTTCATCTGGAAATTAATCCAGTAATTAATAAATAATAATATAAGAATAAACTCTGTGTACTCACAACTGTAAGCTTACTTTTGCCACATTCTTTATAAAATTAAAAAAGATCAAATAAGAATTTGTAAATGCTCTGGTCATATAAAACAAAATGAATACAAGATAAACAGAACTATTAAGAAGAAATATAAAATATTTTCACTACCTGAAACTTACATTTTAATGTGAATAAGACTTACAAGCTTGTCATAAAAAGTACAAAAGAAAGTTTTTTAAAAAGAGATTATGCTCTGTGTCAGGTGTGTGACAGGGACTAGGCATGAACATGAAATAGTCCTAGACACTGGGTAAGACAGGACAATGGCGGTGGGCGATCAGGAACTCAGTGGAGTGCTGGCTGTATGGAAGGGTGCAAGGGCATTAGCACTGAGTAGACAAGGCCAAAGGCATAGAAATAAGAATAGTTCTGATGAAGAGGTATAAGTTCTGCATCTTTCTGACCACACTGTTCAAGTAAATGATGTGCAAAAATTCCAAATCCACTAAATTGAGGCAAATATTCGTATTCTTTTCAGGTAATTTAATGGGGGAGCAAAGGCAGGGTCAGCATTTATAGAAGCAAGGTGTAATTCACAAGATTTAATAAAGCCAAATTCATATTTATGGAACCAGAAACATTTTTCCTATTGATTTTTGTAAAACATTTCCAAAATTGACTCAGTCTTCCCATATGTTTTGGAGATCATTTTGTTGCTCTCCCCCACTTCCTCGCCCCCCCAAAAAACCATGGATCTGACATGGTGAAAAATTTTGAAGTTTATAAAAATCTTTAATAATGTTTTTAGAGGAGGTATTATGAAGAAATTCACACACATAAATTCACAAAAGAAAGACTTCTATTTATAATCATATCAATAGTACCACATATTAAATTACCTTTTGATCAGAAAGTATCCAGCTATATTATATAACACAGGGTGGAAAAATATTGAAAAAGAAATAGTCCAAATATCAATAAAGACTGCCAATTCAGAAACTTTCAAATATTATTTGCATAATGTTATACTTTGTTTAGTAAAAATAAAAATATATGTTTTCATCTTATACTATAAATGTTAATTTTCAAAGAGACAAATAGTTCCTAATAAAACATAATTACAAAGTAATTTGGAATTTCACCATCTTCCACAATTCTCCATATAAAAATATGTTCCTGTCATCACAGAGAGGAAAACCAATTGTAACGACTACCTAAATTCACAAATGCACGTATAAAGTGCAAATGTCCAGACTGGAGATAATCTCTTGAGTGAAGCCTTATTTTAACAAACCATGTCTTCCTTCCTCACAGACATGTAGCACACGGGCTTCCCTCTACTGCAGAGTTTATCATACTGGATTGTAGTGGCAAAAGTACATTTTCTTACACTGTGATGTCCTTGAGCGCGGCATTCAGATCAGTGTCTGACAGTAGGTATCCAACAACTTTTTGTGAGTGAATGACTAGTGACTCTTGCCAGCGCCATAAAAGCATTACCAAAAAGTGCTTTGGTAATCGTCTCCAAACAAATAAAATATGTGCAACTTGTATTTCTTGTCAGAGATAATAAATATTTATGGCCTATAACATTTAACATTTTTCAATCTTTTAGGCTGTTAATTTAATAGATATTTATTATAATTGTCACATTGCACAATGTATTATATCTAATTCCTTATATATATAACAGTATATATGCTGATTTATTTACTTTATGTTTGGAAAGCAATCTTGTTATTTCCCAAATACTTTCTTTTTAAGTTAAAATTAATCTAAGCAATTTTTTTTAGATTTTATATGTGGATTTAATAGGAATAAAATATTGGCTGATCATTTATATTTAAGTAAATTAAACTATTTCTAGACTTATCTGCTTACACCTAATACATTATATTTTTATGTAAGTCTTACCCCTGAACAACATACATATATAATCAATAAGCATGTTTACAATTACAAGAAAAAGATCTTATGTATGGCTCCAATACAATCAACCCTAAACTTGACTTCCATTATAATTACATTAATATTGACAAATAATGCAGGAGAATAGCAAATAATCTTCAGTTTTAAAGTTGAAAAACCAGATGAACGATCACTTTTGAAACAGTGTTGAGTTTATTATTAGTTTATCATGTATATAATTTGGAGCAAATTGTTTCTTTTGGTTGGCAACAAATAAAATTGATATCGATAGTAGTTATCTACATTTCCTTAGCTATAAACACAAACAGCCTCTACGATTTTTTCACACAATTTTGATCTATTCCTTTAGGTCCCAAACTCTACGGACCCCATTCTTCTAAAGCCCATCTGTGTCTGTGGTTTGTGCTGAGTAGGGTTCCCATGTTAATACCAAGAGTCATTTTAACTGTCTGTAGTTTCATTTCTCTGATAAGCTTACATTGTTTTAAAACATGTAATGACCCTCTATAGTTACCTGCAATTCACTATTAAATCTCAGAAAAAAAAATGAATGTGTTGCATGTGGCAAAAATAATTTTCTTAAAAAATTTACTATTTTACCCAATTTAATAAAGTAGAATTCAAATAATAGAAAAGTTTATATACAGATAGCCTCTTTCAGGTAACAATGGCAATATAATAGAATCATGGGATTTTAAAATAGTAGAAAACTCAGTCCACCATTTTTCCAAAATTTCTCCCTGTGAAACTTTAATGTCACCTGATGTGAATAATTGATAACTGAATAAACTATGCCTTGGTAAAACACAGTTATTAAACATGGCATGCTATACCATCTTAAAATTAACCTTGAATGTTAGCATACTAAAAGCTATAAAAATCTCTGTTAGATTTTAGTTAAACAAAGCATTCTTTTACCATTAAGCCCATTCCCATCATGTTTATAAATATCTAATTTTCCAATGCACCACATGTGATGCAAATATTTAGTCTCTAGTGAATCGAAATCGTGGCCTCAGAATCTCTGACATTCCTCCCATTTAGAGGTAGAGTCTATATTCCTATACCTTGAGTCTGAGTCTGGGTGGGCTTGTCAGTGGTGGGATTATTATTTGCCCAGTAGAGTAAGGTGTGATGACCTACATGAATCCTGAGGCTAAGTCCTAATCAGACATGCAGTTTCAGCCTGGTTCAAATGCACAGGCTTGAGAAGCTCTCTCAAAACTCAGCTGTCATGCTGTTAAGAATCCCAAATGAAAATGTCACATCTATGTACTTTAGTCAGTAATCTCAGCTGTCCTTGATTTTTAAGTCATCCTACACCATATGTTAGATAAATAAATTAACACACCTCTAGATTAGTACTGTCCAAGGTAACATTCTGTGATGACAAACATGCTCTATATATTGGTACTATCCCACAGCGTAGCCACTAGCCACATGTAGCTATTGAGCATTCAGAATATGGCTACTGTGACTGAAGAACTAAAAAATTAATTATATTTAATTTTCATTAGTGTGAATAGAAACATGAACAGTGGCTACTCTATTGGACAGTGGGCATATAATTACAGCAGCCCCCAGAGATTTGCATCACCCTCTGCTGACCCCTGAGAGATTACAGAGCAAAGATAAATCAACCTGTCGTTTTTCCTGCAGATCCCATGAACATGTCCGTGTTGCTCAACAGTTTGTTTTAGAGCAATAAATAACTGAAACAGAATTCTGACTGCTTAAGAATGGCAGATAAACAAACTGAAGTCCAAAAATTGTGTTTTGTACCAAAGTCTGTGCCATGTTTGCTGAAAAACTTAGAATATAATGCAGAAAATAGAATTTTGGAAATCCTGTCAGGAATGGGCTCTGTTCAATAGTTATTAAACGTGGTATCTAAAACCCTGTGATGAGTGACAGTTCTTTTTTTACACAACCTGTTGGGAACTGCCCTGCCTGATTTCAGGAGCTGTAACCCCCCATGGCTAAGGCTGAGTGAGTGACCTTTGGACCATAAGCCACTAAGAAGACAAAGGTTATCTCCCTGGCAGGAGCGCCCCTTCTGCTCCTTCATCCATAACTGGCCCACAATGCTTGATCAGTTAGCCAATGATAAGTAAGATTCCCCAAGGAGGAACAACCTAAGACAGGCATGCTCACGTGGAGGCCCCAGGGAAGGACTTGGGGGGCTATGGAGAAAGGGGGTGATGGACCTTTGCCCCTCGGCTTTGACAAAGCCTGAGTCCTCATTCTGTCTGTGGGAAGTCTCCTAATTTATTGGCCATCTTGCTTCCTCTGCCTGAGTTAAGCCTGAAACAATGACAGGGGGTGGTGCAGTTCTGTGCTGGATAGGGTGGGCTCCTTGGGAGATCAGGCCTGAGAAAGAATATGTAAATCCTGTGAAACCTGCTTTGCTAAGAATGCTCTTAATTAAATTATAAAGGTTCGAGCAGGAAATGAGTTTGTTTCCCAAAGTTTTATAGCCCTTTAGCTAATAGACCTTGACTTAGAATAAGCCCTAATAGTTCTTTGTATGCTATCTACTGTTTGATCCTTACTGCCTGACAATGATTAATGAGCTTTACCTGTATTCCTGCACAAATTAAACCCAATAAAAGCTTGTCCGGGCAAGGGTCGGGGACACTCCCCCCTTGAGGGAGTAGCCATGCCGTCCCTTTTCCTCCACAGGACTCAGTAGTCCATGTGAATGTATCTTGTCTCATCCATAATGCCTCGGACACTGCAGGTGGGTGTCTGCATCAGTAACCCATTCCTGAAACATGCTGTATAAGTAGCCCATAAGAATAACTGTAATTCCATTAGTCAAATAAAGGTCCTGCCCACTGTATACTGTCCTCCCTTAGAAATACAAAAATTTGAAATAATGTTATTTGTGTACAAGTTATTATACTAACTAGCAAGTAATGCATGTATATGTGCTAAACATTGACATAAAAGATAACATTACAATAATTCTGATACTTCTCCCATCCCTCAAACAGTGTCATAATTAGTTTACTAATTAAGACTTCCATATAATTTAGTAAGTAAAATATCTTTTTCATTTCTGGTGTATTCAGTATATAAGTTAAAGTCCCAGAATAAATTAGAAACACAAATCAGCAACATACCCATTTCCCAGCAGCTTGACAGTTTTGTTATGGTTTAGACTCCCTAAGGATAGCCTCAGGACCGAATTATTGATTTGCACCATTGCACTCTCCTGACTAATTATCACCAGTGCAGACCCTCCACTCTATCAGTTCATTCTCCCAGTAAGAGTGGCCTTCAGTTGAAATTCATTAGTCTGATAAATGACAACACTGCAGCTGCATAACAATTGCTTTAATTAAAAATATGTTGACAAAGATTGGGAGGCTATTGTGTGCTGAAGTCTACCGAATTGACTACCAAAGTTTCTGTCCCTCGAGAACTCTGGCTTTCAGTGTTGTATGCATTCAACATTTTCTAAGTTTTGAAAAGGAGTTTCCTCTTTACTAACGTTTATCTTGACAACTATGTCAGCAGGATGGGCCTGTAAAGAAAATAGGTTAGGAAAGCTCTCAAACTCATTGACCACTTTTCCTAATTTGTGGTCAGGTTATTTAAGACATGATAAAGGGAGATGGGAGATGTTATTTAAAATGGGTTTAGGAAAATTTTCTGTTGACGTACCTTGAGTACCTTCAGTGAGAGTTGAAGGGAATTCCCTGTATTCCATGCAGGGAATACAGAGGTGAAAGTACATGGAATAATGTGAGCTTTGCATATAATATTTTATGTAATTCTTATTACTTCCCTATGAAGTAGGTCTTTATTATTATTATTATTATTATTAAACATATGAATAAATGCAAATTTACACAATTAAGTAACTTGCAACTTGCCCAAGATTATATAGGTAGTCTACTGCAATCTGAATTAAAAGATGTTTCTTTTCAGAGTGCTCATGCTATTAACCACAAAACAATGTTTCCTCCAACAATGTTTCCTCCAATATGAGACAGAGAGAGAGACACACAACAAGACAGAAACAGAGACAGAGACAAAACAACTTAAGTACATTTGAAATATACTTGATAATTTATTTTCATATGGCATGGTCTAAAGACAGTTTTTAGGTTTAAGATAATATATCGAAGATTAGTTAACAGCATACAAAGACATAAATGATTATTATAATTGCTAATTTAATTAGCATCATAATTTACCATGTTTTGTCATGTATAATGTACACTTTTTGCTTAAGTATTTGAGTGAAAAATGGTAAAATTTTCCTTTTTTCTCCACAAGACAGCAGAAAGCTAACAGATTTTTCCAGAGTAAGTAGATTCCCATGCTCTTAACAAATGCTAGTGGTATTAGCTGAGGCCATCAGACCAGAATCTATATCTTATAGTCAAGGAAACTACTATTTATAATTTAAACAAGAAGAGCATCATTCATTCTTTTTTAAGAATGCTTTTTTCTATTCTTGTTCATGACAAAAAGAATCAATAATATTCATGCTAATAACTCTGTCCAGAAAATTTTGTATACTTTAATATATTTTGTTTACTAAGCAAATTGGCAATATATTTTAGAAATTATTCCTTAAAATAATTAAAAAATAAAACATATAGGCTTTCATTGAGATAGTCCTAAAATATCTAGAAAAATTAGCTATGTTAGAATAACTGGTTCAGTGTTACTATAATGGCCCAGAGCAGTATATACTTTATATTAATTTTCACAACAAACTTGTGGAAGTGTGTGTTATTATTTACATATGAATGAACAGAAGGCTACAGAAGTAACTTAATAAAAATCCCTTCATGAGTAAGAGACAGAACTTCATTTGAACCCAGGACTATGTGATTCAAGGGACTGTGAAATACCCACATCTTTATTGTCTCTCATTTCTTTTCAGAGCTGGATTAAATTATGTGGCATTTTTTATTGAACAAGTTAGTTTATGATTGTCACATCTAAACTGTAAAACACATAATTTTATTTAGATGACTTTTGTACTGGTACAATATTTGGCAAGTATCTTGTTAGTTTTTACATTTCTTAACAATAAAAATTGATTTAATATCTTACAGAATATGGAATTTATAAAAGAAATTCCTCACCAAGGTTCAGGCACTAAAATTCTATGCTATGTAGATTATTTCTTTAAATAAAAATAGTTAACAGGGACTAAAACTTAAGGAAGTATATAATTAAAAAACTAAGACTAATCCTAAATATTTGTCATTTATAAATTTATTAATGGGCACCTAGTATTTCTTTTTTAATAAAAGGTTCTAGTCAAATTTTAATAAACAGTTTATTATTAGTAGTAATTTATATTTAGTTTTTAGAATTAATCATTTTTTGAAAGTCTCACATGTAGTAAGTAAGAGAGAAGAACATCAAATTAAACTCTCTTATGTGGAACAATAACTCTGTACAATAATTGGTACCAAATTTAATCCAGATTACTCCCAATTTTGATTAAATATGATTATTGATTGTGATGAAAGGTAATATATTAAGATTTTGAAGTTATATTAAGATGTAAATATATATTTTGAGGAACCGAATTAGCAAGGAACATTATATTATTGAATGAAAGATCTAAGAAGAGGAAGTTTAGAAAAGATTTATGGATTAAATATATTGCAATCTAAATAGCTATAAATATTGCTTGTATGGCAGTGAAAGAATAACAAATCTTTAAAATGTCTACTACATAAACCAAACATAGACTTTTATAGAAATGGATACTTACATTAGATATTGCTGAAATATAATTAAAAATCATGAAATTTTTATTTAAAAAGGAACTTTATTGTTAAAAACAGAAAGCTGTAGACACATTACAAAATGTTGTTTTATTATCATATTTTGAAAGAAAAGAATAGCAGGAACAAAGTCTATAAAAATTTGAGATCAATCAGAAACATAAGCATCACAAAGTTACATTTTACAAATGGTACATATAGCCCCTCTTCGGGTTCCAAGACAAAACATCACAGATGGCATGCACCTGCTTTCTAAATCATCAGTGTCATGTATATCGCAGACTTCACTGAACATCTACAAAATAATTATTTTCTCAACTGCAAATGTTATGACCTTCAATTCCCAATTTTTCTAGGAAGAGTTTACATTTGACTTCAGACAAAAATTTATATATCTGGAAATACTCAAGTTACATTAGAAGATTGAGTTACCATTTGGTCATAAACCACTACATTTGGTCATAAACCACTACCATTTGGTCATAAACCACTACATTTGTGGCTTATACATAACTATGATAAACAAATATTTACCAGTATGTTCACAGTACATTCTTCAAATGTTATTTATTTCTCTATAAAAAGATGATATTTATATTCATAATGCCTTCTGAAATTCAGGTAACAATGTGACTCAGAAATTAAATTATCTTTTTTATGTATATTTAGTTTTATATGATATTATTGAGGCTCTATAGAAAGAAAACAAAACAAAGCATTACTTCTGTCACTCCCACTCTATAATTTTAAAAGCAGTACTAAGGACTGTGAGGGCACAGTTATTGCTACATTACAGTAGGCAAACGGGTCATCCATTCCATTTTTACCAAACAGCTACCAAATTGATCTGCTTCAGAGGGAAATACAACCTATATGCACGCAAAGCATTTAATCATAATATACTATGGTCAGATAATGTATTTAAGAATATTCATGACCTGAGAAAAGAGAGCACTGGGATGTGCACTGTTGTGCTTAATGGTTTTAAAACTTTGGGAAAGAAAATTAATATTCTTGGAACTTACTTTCTTCCTCTCTAAAATGAGAATGATTCAAGGCTACTTCATGCAAAAGTCAAAAGAATGAGAAGCGATGTTATAAAACAGTGCCCCATAAATAATGAGCACCTAATAAGTGATAAAGTTTTTAAAATCATATCATTCTGACTGCTATTACCAGGGTCATCTAAGGATGTGAAGTACCTGTATGGGAGGCTAATTTACAGGTAGGTGGATTGAGGCCAGCGTGCAATCTGAAGGTAAGGCCACGGCAGACAGCATGGCTGAAAAGGCTGGGAAGAAACTGGCTGCGTAAAACAAGAATCGTTTTACTTCCAAGAGGGAAGGACAGAGAAGACCAGGGTATTACAAATCTGGAGACTGTTAGGAAACAGGTGCTGAACATGTCTGGTAGCGAAAGAGCATTTTTAAAAGGAGATTCTGAGAATGTGAATATTTATGTTGCATTTGAAATGTTTAGTGGTGCTAAACTAAGTTTAGACCTTTCTTATACCAAAAACAAATCCTTTGTTATAAATAGGAATCTTTCCCTAATGGAAGTCAAGGAAGAGACATCGATTAATGTGGCATAAAAAAGTGATTGCATATTTTCAAATAAGGAGAAGTGGGCATTTAAAGAAGAGTATTATTGTGAATTCAGAGTATTGGAGAAAGTTTTAAATTTTATAGGATGTGAGCCTGTAATTTCAGCCATATTATCCAGAACACAAGTGATAAGATTCCAGACAATGCAGACAGATGGGTTAGAACACTGGCTTCTTTTACTATTTTGTGTGCACGGGCAAATTACTTAATCTCTCTGTGCCTCACTTTCCCTCGTCGTAATGACAGCTATTATCGCAGTGCCTGACTGATTTACGTTGTAGGTATTAAACAGGTTAACACAAGCTGTGCTCTTAAAATAATGCTTGGCTTTAAATATAGGCTACTGTTATGAAGAAAGGGCCAACTGACTTTCCACCACTTGGTATTACAATGCTATTATCATGATGTAGTAAAATGTGCTAAATGGTAGAAACATATTTAAGGTCCCCAAGACAAAGTCTTGAGACAACTATGGACCTAAGACTTTTAAATAGTAAAGCCCTCATGTCTTCATTTAGCTATATTTCTTTGAGGAAAATGAATCAGCCTATGTTGTGGCATTTTAATAGTTTTGCTCCTCACAACTTAGCTTCTTAAAATGAAGGTCATAATTATGGAGACAGAAAAAAGAGTAAGGAAATTACCACAAACATTCACAGTTACCCCTATATTGGTTTTATTTATTTTTTATTGTTATCCTAATACAGTTGTTCCAATTTATTGTTAGTGTCTCCACTACCAGAATTTTTTTAAAGTTTTTCAAAATAGGGTCTGATTAGTATTCAGCTTTAATGTATCTCTCCCTCTTCCAAGTACAATGCAGATATTCAGTAAAATTGAATTTCTAACTGAACGTATGTCATTAAATCATCAACTATATATTTTTTGATTATTACCAAAACTATTTTCCATCTCTACCTACAAAAAACTCATAAAGTCTTGATATAAATGGTATCATCCCATGCTACTGCAATCCTTAAGCAAGTTATGCGGGAATCTATAGTCTTTGCTCTTATTGGTAGTTTTAGTTTACAGTCAGATAGTTATACACACATATACACATATATAAAACATTATTCTGATTGTAAATGGTATTTTAGAGATCACGACTAGACTCTATCATTTGATATTTTTAAGTAGACCAGAAATTTATAATGAATTTCATATTTTCCGAAGTAAATTATCTATATCTTCACAAATATAACATTTATACATTGAGAGTTTTAAATACTCATTGCAAAAGCAGTGGTCAAGTCGGAGAAAAGGAAAAGTACAATCTGGAAGATATACTTAAACTAATTGTTAAATTTTTTAATGTTTTATCATGTTAACCAATATATTTTCATTCTTTCTTTTTAAAGTTGAGTTTTAAAGAGAACTAATGATGACAGTATCTAATGTAGTCTAAAATGCCTGTAAATTAAAATTTGTTTGGAGGATTAGATTTGCCCTCTGATTTCAAAGATGTTTTCACAAATAAGAAAATCTGTTCCAACATGTAGTGAAAATTACATTTCTAAATTCCACACTCTTCTAAAACTCTCTGCTTTTATCAAAAGCAGATTTTTGTACAATAAAGAGTACACTGTGTAATTTTTTTCCACTCAATCCTTTTAAGAAGTTAGTAGAATCAGTCCGCGTGATCTTTACACAGTTGCTCAGTATATTAGAATAGCTCATACAGATAATCACTAGTTTAGTGTAAGTTTGCTGAATGCAGAGGATTTAACTGTTTAAGCAGCCACATTGGGTAGAATACAGATTCCACTGCTGGAAGTCTCCCATTAATTATTTGTCAAAGTAATTCTAGTAAAGCAAGCAGTCCAACGTTTACACTAAAATTTAAAATCTGCTCTGTAAGAACTGAGTTACCTTTCTTCTTCACACATTCTTTTTGGCATAGTGATATGATAATTGATTTGAAAAATTATTTGTACATAATGCCTAACTTTTAAAAATAAGGTAGTGATGATTGGTAGAAACGTCATGTGAAGCTATTTGTATAACTTTATTGCTAGAAACCAATGTGGTAATTTAAGGTAATCTCAGGTAGGTTCAAATGCATTTTATATGTCATCAAATAGGTGGTGTTCTTTATTATGGTGTTCTTTATTACAAACAAAAATCTAGACTTCTGCTGAATTATTATAAACAAAGCAATGACAGTCTTTGGCTAGTCCTTGAATCTCAGGTTTCTTTTTAAAATATTATTCTTAGATAGTCATTTCCACCTTTTTATTTATCTTATATCCAATCTGAATTAGTCCCATTCATCTACCATAGAGCTGAATATTTCTCTAATTTGTCAAAGTTAACTCAAATTCTAACCTTATGGTATCCTAGATTCTGTCAACTGTCCAATATCCTGTCTTCCAACACTTAATAAGCATGTTCTTGTTTTAGCCTACAAATTGTAAATTATATAAAATAATACTGATCCTGAAACTATGTCCAGCCATCTAGGATTTAATATAGACTTTTAGGTCAACATTGAGTCATTCACAAATACACATTGTTAAACTATTTCAAAACATGTGCTCTTTACTGTGATCTCCAAAGTCCGCTGGGTCATCATTTCTGAGACATGCCTTGACCAGAATAACAACAGCGAGTCGACAATGGATAAATGCACGAAACTGTTGGCTAGAGGAGCAACCAAGGGGAGCAGGGCGATAAAAGCGATTGATGGTCACTACATTTATACCCAGTTCACATCCTGTAGTTCGGATTAACTCTGGAAGACTGCCCTGCCAAAAAATTCCATAGCTTCTTTTCATATTTACCCTTTTGCCTTTCTTTTCTCTCTTTTTGTAAAATGATTTTCCTTTCCCTTTACTATATGCTGAAATGTTGCCTCTTCCATAAATCATTTCGATTAAAAGCACAAGTTCTGAATCAAGATTCCTTGGATATGATCTTTACTCCACCATTCAAGACTCAGATCTGGGACAAGTACATTAAATCATTTTGCATTAATTTCCTGAAGTTTACCATGGTTATAAATCTCTTAACTGTTCTACAAATTAAATGAGTTAATGTATAAAAAAGACTTACCCATCCATATATTCCCATGAATTTCATTCTGTTACTACACAAGTATGAAGTTATCGAACTTCCTTAGAAATTCTTGTTCTACCCTCTAAAGAAAACCACAGAAGGACATGATAAGTCTAAAAGACAGGGTGATGAAACTGAATTAAAAGGTGCGTACAGTTGTCTTGAAAAAGAGCCAGCCAGCTAGGTAGCTATGCTTTCATTTCTCAATCCAAATAGTTATGGGTTAAAGACATCTCCATTTGTTTTCACCAAATTTTTACATGCATTTAGTATAAAACTATATACAGAAGAATATAGATATACTAAAATAGAAGGAAATATAATGAAGCTTCTCTCTTCAAGGAATTGGAAATCTGTGAAGAGATGTTGACACATACATAAATACTTATCAAGGCGCAGTTCCTGTTAAAAGCAAAGTATAAAAGTAAAGAGTCTTGAGGAGGGAGTAGCAATATGTTACTCTTGTCCGTATCAAGAAAACTTTTACACCGGAAGGAAGTCATGTTTGTTCCTGGCTTAAAAGAATGTATTGAATATAAATAGCATGGGTAGAAGACGGCGGAAGAAAGATAGCTCACACAGTTCAGTAGAAAATTGTGAGCTAAGGTGCAGACTGGGAAAACGTAAGATGTACTTGGTATATGTCAACATGCAGGGTGGCTGAAATATCAAGTGAAGGTTGGTATGTGAAGAATGACTTGAAGGGTGGCAAGGAGATATTAAACAATCATATTTTAAAACAATTAGTAAAATGTGAAATAAAAAACACGTGAAAAAAATGTACTATTGTTTTCAAGAAGGAGAAGCGAAAAGTGAGATATGGAGGCAGAAAATAAAGTATTTTCAATAGTAAGGAGAATTTTTTATTGAGAGTAGACTATCATTCTTAATAAGGAATAATGGGAAAGATGAATAAATAAGGAATCCAGTACTAATTTCGCTGATAATAGGAAGCCACTTCCTGTGCATGAAGTAACATGTTTATGCATTGAGTCACAACAGTAGAAACTGCGAAGACATGGGGATAATCTTAATGCAAAACGTATTTATGAAGGTCAATATTTTAAAGTTAGATCATGAAGAATAAAAACAAACAAATTTGAAGACTTTAAATTAAATACAATTTTGAAATACCTGTACTAACACCCAGTCCATCAATGGAAATAGTCAATACCTGAATCTCCTTTGTGTGTTCAATCATACACATGGATTATGATTTATAATTTTGGTACTAACTATTATGGTTATTTCCCTCTGAAAAGGTGTCTCCATGCAGTAAGGGAGAAATAAGGCATGAAGGGTATCAACAAGTTTCTCTTTGGGTTCTCTTTCCACTGGATATCTGAACAAGTCACTTTCAGTTTGCTTAGGCCTTTTCTGATACGATGTTTCACTCTTCTAATATTTCAGAGTACTATTTTAGTTTTTATATACAAAATAATCTGGAGCGATTTCTGTTATGAAGAAATAGCTATTAAGATTCAAGGGACACTGTGTACTGTGCAGCTGGGGATTCTAACCCTGGATTAAAATATTTTATTTTAATTCCAGTTTTTGTTTGCACAGGATAGTTAAAAGAATATTTTCATGCCATGCTGATTCTTCTAATAAAACAGACATTCCTGACTTTAATTAGAAAGTGAAAAATTCCAACCTTTCTTATTTATACTTTATCACATTTAATGTATCATCTTTCTTCTGTTTTCAAAACTCATGAAGTTTAAAATTAGGAAAAGCCGTATCAACATACAGATTTATCAGAGTCCTATGCTACACCAGAAAAGAAGGTATGCTAGAATATAAATAAGAGACATACATGAGTGTTTAAAGAAAGTTATAACATATTATTTTTAACTGACAAGATCTGCATATGCAAAACCAATCTAAATTACAGAATTGTATATTATTTAAGGCAAGTGTGCTTTTATAGTTTACTATGGGATCCAAGATTTCACTAAGTAGTGAACTACATTATATATGAAGATTTGTGTATAAATTAGCTGTTAACTGGTGGGGATTATAAACCAAGAAAATCAAAGGATATTTGAATTTATGTGGTAAGTTCAAAATGTAACATACAGATAATGTATTATAAAATAGTATAATTGAAACCTACATATTTTTTTCAACCATTGTCCCCCAATAAATTTAATAAAATCTTTACAAGATGTATACAATTTTTCTAATGTCATGTTTATTATTATTGCTTTATTCTCAAATGAAATAACTAAAGAAATCCTTTCCAAGAAAAATTATAAAGAAAATCAATACCAGTTAAATATCACTCAGACTAAAGAAATTTGATTTTCACATCTTGCAAAATATTATAAAATTGGATACATTGCTACTCAGTTTGCAATTATTAAAGTGTGAAAGTGACATGTATTTAATGTCCTTACATTAGACCCTCTCTTTCCAGAGTATTTTATTAGAAAGGCTAGATGCCACAGAGAAATTTGGAAGGCTTACATGCCTGTGTTCTCATTCTGATTTGACATACACTAGTCATAGAGCCTTAGGTAAGCTACACACAAATAATATGCATGTGCAATGGAGTTAATAACTTCCTCATGTGGGGTTGCTAGAAGCATTAAATGAAAATTAAGTAAAGTTCCAGTACAGTACCTGGCACATAGTAGGTGCACAATAATTGTTTTCCTTACTACTTTCTCTCTCTCTCTTAGCTTGAAGGCTATATTTAATTTCTTGCCTTACTATTTAAAATTCGTTTTTTTTTATGAGTTAAATGCCCAATAATCTGTAATTGGTCAATTTCTATCAATTGCTCTGACAAACAGACTCCCTACCTTTACTGTGCAACCCATTCAGTAAGGACTCAATGAGGAAGTCCTCCCATCCTCTTCTGTCCTTCATCAAACAACAATCATTTCCTTGGCACTGTGGAAGATGTTAACTCTATGAAGATAAGCAACATATGGTCCCCTCCCTTAAGAACCTCAGCTTCTAGTAGGAAATACAGACATTCAAAAAAATAACTAAAATATAATGGAACAAATAATCATTTAAATGCATGCACAATTTAACCCACTTCTTAATTGTAATATGTATTCTTTAAACCATGCTAAATATCCGTATCAAATTGATTTGCTGATTACCTACTATTTGTTAGACTAGTAAAATTAAGGAAACAAACAAAAACACAGTCTCTACAGGAACAAGTTGCAGGAACCATAATGGAAGTCGAGCAGTTCCCTGCACGGAGCTATCAGTACAGTACTTCTGATTTAATAAAGTGACTTACAATAGAGACCCTTGTTTCCTACAGTCCTCATTCATTTGATGATGGAATCCTGTGCATTTCTTCTGAAATAATCACTCACAGTCTTCAGTATGCCCTCCTTCCACTCTTCATGAAGAGCCTGACCTGGTACAGTTCAGCAAGGTACTTATCTTTGAAAATGTACACAAAATGCATGAAATAAAGTCCACAAAGCAGAAGAAAATAATGTGGTGTATTTCATATCATGGACTTTGGTGATTGAGAAAAAGCAAAACAAAACAAATAAAAGAACCCACTTCTCAGTAAACCCACTATTCCTAAAAGGGCTACATTGCATTCTCCTCCCTTACACTGTTCATGGTCCTAATGTACCTCATGACAAAGTTTTCTGAGTAGTTCAGAGAAATCTTACTTCACCTGGACTTCCAAGTCTAGGAACTAACCTTTCTAGGAATAATTACTCTAATTCTCAACTAAGTAAAAGGGTAAATAACAAATGGAAATATGGCAATGTCAACCAATCACCTTTTGTTATGGAAACTTGATTTTGATATGAGGAGAATATGTTCCTAATCTTTAATACTTTTCCATAATAAATGATGATTTATCCCTAAGTATATCAAGTTGCAAATGAAAGCAGTCAACTCTGCACTCAGGACAATGATATAATATTCAAAATTATTCATTGGATAATTTATTTTCAGTCAGAATTATTACCTAAAATTCAGCCTGGAATCAATGAACCATTATGTTTATTTTGTTAGTACTTTAGTTTATTTGTTTTGTTCAAATTTAGAAAAACTGAAGACATAAACCACCTTGTAAGTTTTTCAACAAAGTGATTTGTCATTTTCTTTTTATGCTACTTAATTTTGTTGTTTGCATAAATTTCTATTATTTTGAGTAGCTAAGTACTATTCTGAAATTAAAATCTGAAAAGAAAATCTAAATGAAGCTAAATAATGTTCATTCAATAATAATTGCAAAGTTCCTCAAATTCAATGAGAAAAAAATAAAGGGGAAAGTTTCCCACTACACTTCCATCATATAGAGTTAAAAGAACACCAAAAGGGAATAAAATTGACTTGTATTCAGCAAAGCAAAACAAAATAAAAAGAAAGCTTAGTGAAAAAATTTTGACCTTTTTCCTCTATAATCCACAAAAATACTGCAACAAAAGAACTGAGATGAAAATTAAACTATGTTAATTTTATAAAAGTGTTATGATGGCAGAGACCAGATAGCTCCTGTTTTAGCACTATCTCCAGGGCTAGGTCACATGCAGTATTCACTAAAGATCTCTTGAGTGATTTTACATCCATTTGATAAGAGCTTTCATTCATCCATTCAATATCTCTGTTTTTTTAAGTATATGTTATTGATTATGCTATTATAGTCTCTTTATTAAACCTGTGATGGGTTTATTAATCTGTTATTATGAGCTAATTTTCTCATCATATTGTATATAAAATATACTTATATAATAAATATTCCTCACATTTTTCAGGCATTTATATGTGACTGTTTTAGTAGATTAAATGTATTCTGTGATTTAATCTCCACCACAAAGCTGTAAAATACTTTATTTCCATTTGTCTGATGAGAAAAGTCAAAGAACAGATAGGTTAATTGTATTGCCCAAGGTTTCTAAATTAATAAATGATAAAGCCGAGATTCCAGCTCAGTCTCATGCCTGTATCTGCCCTACACTATTGCAGAGTTATAGCTACAAAGACAGAAGCCCCAACTCTGCCTGGATATGAATTTTTTAAAAGCTACATGTAAATATTCTTCTAACTTGTTATTAAGTTCACAGGGTATCATGTTATGCTTATATAAAGTAAGATAAAATATTTATGCAAAAACAAAAGATTGCATCACATTAATATTATATTTGAAGATCATGTAAAATTACTAGAAATAATGTTAATTATATTCATGTTTATCTTGCCATTATATCAAATAAATGCATTGATCTACAAAATAAAAATAGAATATAAAGTCAATAAATTTTTGTTATTTATCTTAAAATAATTTTCAATAGCATGTTATAGATCTGTTTAAGTATACCTGTAATAATATTAAGAATTATGGATAATGATTCAGTTGTATTACTCAAGATAAGTCATACAAATCATATTAAATTATTTCCACACTAAAAAAGTTATACCTCTAGTGAATAAAATGTCCCTTAAAGGACAGATGCTGAACATGTCCTTACAGATGTTAAATGAAAAAGGTTACTTTGGTTCCTTAGAGGAATAAGTCTTTTAGATAGGAGGATGGATAGCTTTAATTTAGTGGGAGAAAAACAGTATCTTATATGGTTGTTTGAGGATTAAATAGTAAATAATCTTGAGTTTTAAGAATGGCTTATGTGTCTATTTTCACCATTGGAATGGAGGTATTCTATCAAAGTCATCTCCCTGCACTGCTGTTCAAGCACACACGATACTAGGTATTATTCTTAAGTAAATAATATAACTTATTTTTTTGTATAAGTAATATAAAACCAAACCCCAAAGATTGACTACAATTATAACAATGTAGGAAAAGATGTGTTTAGTGTGTATATTTACTAGATTATATCCACTATCATTATTAACTCTCATTACATACTTGCATACAATAATTATCTTCAGTATGACATTATTTATTTTGCTTTTTTGTTCCACTTCATATTATTTCTAAAAATAAGTAGCCCTGGCTGGTGTACCTCACTGAATTAAGTACAGACCTATGAACCAAGGGGTTGCTGGTTTGAATCCCAGTCAGGGCACATGGCTGGGTTGCTGGCCAGATCCCCAATAGGGAGTGGGTGAGAGGCACCCATGCACTGATGTTTCTCTCCCTCTCTTTCTCCCTCCCTCTCTAAAAATAAATGAATAAATTCTTTAAAAAAAGAAAAAACAAGAATATTAACTTCTGTGTGACATGAAGTCTGGATAAATACTTTTGTCGGATTAGTATATACTTGATGAAAATTTTTAATTTAAATTTGAATTGGAAATTAAATTCTGTTTGTTTTAGGTTAATAGGAGATTTATAGAGAAAGCTAGATTTATCCTTTCAGATTTATCTAAGTATAGCACCTTAATCTGATTTTCCAGTACTCCATATTTAGTCCCCAATCCCAAGTTAATTCTCCATCTCATTAATGATTTATTTTATTTAGCATTCTTTTGTTTTGATAACAATATGTGGTAGAGAACGTTCCATATACATGTGAGTGAATTCCTTATTTATTTATAATTGAAGGATATCTTCCAGGATGCAAGAAAGGATTATTGCATCCAGGCTATTACAAATGCCTTATCATTTTGGCATTGAGTGCAAGATGTATGTCTTTTAAGAACTTTTTATCTCTTACTTAACTTTTTTATATATCCAAGAGATTAAGAAACTTTAGATGTTATATTTTATAAATCTGTTTTACATACTTTGCAAAGCCTGATATGTGATTCAAGAATTTTTTACCCAAACTTATGAATTAATATACATTTTCAAGTTTGTCATAAATGTGTGTGGGGGAGCGCGCGTGCGCAAAACAGTCTATGTATCTTTTATCCTACATTGCCAAGTTACCAAGTGGAATTACAAATACGGTCAATTCTCATTAATTGAGGAAGTTATCAAGTTGCTGCAAGTGCTGAATCAGCGAATACTGAACCATTGCTCCTTGGGAAAATAAAGGATTTGGTTCCTGGGAGCCTCTGGTTACAATATTTTCATCACCTGATCAATACATATCTTTGTTTTATGTGTGTTTCTGTTTAAAAATGCCTTAACATTTAAGGCATTCAAAATTGTGATGTCAACGTGAGTTAAGGCCTCATTAACTCATTGAACTCAAAGCCGACGGCACTATAATTCATGCCGTGATAAAATTTTCCTAATCCATGTATTTTCCCCCCAAGACACATCACAGCCTTTGTACTGAGGAAAACTATGCAGCCCTTTAGCACTATGCATGGGTGCCACTTTAAGCAGTGCAATCACAAACAGCAGAATGCAAAAAGAATGAAAAATGTGCTCCTAAATAGACTGCAAAAATGACATTTGTTTACAACATTTAGAGTATGAGCTGAAAAATGTGACAGAGCGTTGCCTGTCTGACACCACTCAAAATATTTGCTGCTCTGTGCATGTGCACAAATGACTGTAAAGTGCCCCAGTATTAATTTGGGTTGGCAAATAAATTATAACAAATCTGCAAATATGGAATCCACAAATAATGAGAATCAACTGTATGTTGTCAGAATTTCCGTGCTGGGTCATCTAGCCAAAAAATGTTTTCTAATTAAGAAATGATTAGAACAGATTTTTAAATAACGTATTCAGTAAGACAACCAAAATTATGAAAGTAATATATATAACTAAAGGGTTTATAATGCTATTTTAATTGAGACAATCAGAGTTCCATCAGGAAAGGAGGTTTTTCCATGTCACAAGTACTACTTGACTTTTGAGTCAATGGTATAGTCACGGCACCATTAATAATTCATGAAAGATTGCCACATTACATTTCGGTGTAATGTGGCACAAGTTTATACTTTAATAATTTAGACAGTTTTACAAAAAGTCAAATAGGAATCATTTTTAAATATTTAAAATTAATATAAAAGAATAATATGATCGGTTCTCAGAAAATGTTTTTGCTACTCCTTTAGAAGACTCAAACATTAATTTTAAATATAGAGGAAATGCATATAGATGAATGAAACATTGTAACTTGGCATAAAGTTCTCTGCATATACAGTGATGGACTATTTTATTGATATTTCATTTAAACAAAATTGCTAAGTACATATTCCATTAATCTAAAAGCAACTCTTAAATTCTAGATTTCTAATATATGTTTTGAAAACTATTCTAAAAACATAACACCCTCAACCTAAGTTTCAAAACATTATTAACACATAACTATGTTTAAAAACTATATCCTAAATGGAGGTAAATTTATAGATTATGCAAATTAAATACAAGATTTAAAACAAGAAACCAAAATATTAATTATTTAATATCCTACTAATATTGTTATAGAATTTTTCATAAAGTGCTTTCCTGAATTATTTAAATTCCATTTTTACAGTGAAATGAATTACAGTTAATCATCTTATCATAAAATGTGTTTAATCACATTCAACAAAATCAAATTGATTTTGTCTGTCCGTTGCCTCTTTGCAGTAACCTAAACTAATTATCCTGCTTCCAGTCTTTTCATCACTTCTATCAACTACTTTTCTAAAGTATAATCCTGACTAGATCACTCTGATGCTTGAAACAGTTCATAGGCAACCAAACAAAATCCAAACTATCGCTAGTTTTAAAAAAATCTGTTTATGATCACTTTTCCATGTCTAGTTTTTTGAAGGATTTTATTTATTTATTTTTAAAGAAAAGGAAAGGGAGGGAGAAAGAGAGGGAAGAGAACATTGACGTGTGAGAGAAACATCAATCAGTTGCTTCTCATACACTGGCCCCAAATCCAGGCATGTGCCTTGACTGGGAATCAAGCTGGTGACCTTTCACTTTGCAGGACAATGCCCAACCAACTGAGTCACACCAGTCAGGACTCTTCGTCTAGTTTTTAAGCATCACTCCTCCCTATTGCTCCTCTAAATATTATACCCTAACAGTAATGCAGTAACCTTAATGCACCCCAAACTATACTGTTTTATGTCTCCATGACTTTCATCCTTATCATAGAATTCATTTTCCTTTAGGCTGCCTAAAGAACTCTTTTTAAAAAATCAGCTCAAGCATTGCCTTCTCTCTGAATCTTTACCTGACTGCCTTGAAAAATTTGTTGATCATTTTTCATTTTAGAATTCTGCACATCTATTTGTTGTTGCCTTTAGCATATAGAAGTAGGTTTCTAAAAGACTTAGAGTGTTATTATTTATTAATATTCTTTATTTTGTATTATTTATTTTGTAAGTCAAATACTAGTACAGTGCTTATCACAAAGTAGATAATCAATAAATGTATGCAGAATGACAAAGTGAAATTTAAAAGACTCTTGTCCACTGCACATTGACTATCAATCTGCTTTAATACAGAATACACCAGTGGTGTGATAATTTCACTCAGTAAATATTTCTTAGTAATAAGAGAAATAAGGAAAAATTTTCATTAAACATAATAGCAACTCACCTTGAAAGTATTAAGTATGTAATGAAAAGTTCATCAAATATCATTAACTAAACTAACTTAGGCTTTTAATTTTAGATTTATGTATCATCTACTTTGAAAAGACTTGAAACATTGCGTAAAAGTAGAAATTAAATTCATTCAAATATAGAGCAGATAACAGCTAACAAAGGATGCTTTTATTAGCTGGGCACTCTTCCACATACTTTCTGTATTGATTCATTTAAACCTAACGGCATGAAATGATATAGGTGTTATTTTCTCCATCCCCACTATAAACAAATAAAATGAAAACACAGAAGTTAAACAAATAAATAAAACAAAATACTTGCCCAAAATGACTCAGCCAGTATCTTCAAGAGCCAGAATCAAATTGAGTGGTTCCACTCCAGAACTCATGCTTTTGTATTTCCAATTTTATTTCATGTCATGTTATTGTATTTTATTAAATTGAGTGGGGTGACAGTTAAAATTATATAGGTTGCAAGTATAGATTTCTGTGATACACAATCTACATATTGTGTTGTGTGCCCACCACATGGTCAAACTATCCGCCGTCAGCATATGTTTGGCCCCTTTTACCCTTTACCAATCCCTCATCCCCTTTCCCTCTTGTAACCACCACACTGTTGTCTATATCTGTGAATTTTGATTTTATATCCTACATATGGGCAAAATCATATGATTCTTAGCTTTTTGTGTCTGATTTATTTTTCTTAGCACAATATTCTCAAGGCCCATCTATGTTGCTGCAAATGGCAGGATTTCATCTTATCTTATGGCCAAGTAATATTCCATATTATACATATACCACATCTTCCTTATCCAATCATCTATTGAAAGACACTGGTTATTTCCAAGAGTTTGTGACAGTGAGTAGGGCTGCAATGAACATAGGTGTGCATACATCTTTGTAAAAAAAAAATGTTTGCAAATGTCTTAATCACTATTTGACAGCCCCTTTGTCTCAGGTGAGAGAAAGATGAGGTAGATATCATTAGACCTTTGCTTTGAATTGATAGACTTGAGAATTAAATTATAGCCTACATTTTCTTTGACTCATTGAAAATACAAATAATTGTTGATTATTGATATCTTTTCTTGGGCCAAGTACTTTACATATTATTCTATAAAACAAAACTGTAAAATAACATTTTAATGCATGGTTCTATAGTAGTATCTCGATGAATACTATTTTCCAACTAACTAGATAAGAGAGAGGTGTTGAGAAAAATTTTATTATCAATTTATTTTTTAGAAAAAAATGAGTTAGCAAATTTAGTAACTTGTTCATTGTGAAACAGTAAGAAACTGCACCAGGATAGAAATTTAGATGTTTCTGAGATATAATGACTTATTTGGTATAAAAGTTACACATTAAGCTGAGTTTCAGTGAGTGTTTATATTTCTGTAGGTAATTAAACTCCAATGCCACAAACATTTTGCATTCTGATATTCTAATTTGCTGCAAGGAATATAGTTTAAAGTACCTAGAGGAATGAATGAAGAACACACAGATCATGAAATCCTCTCTCAGATATTCATTCATTCATTCAACACTTACTTCAACTTTTGTATCAGATGCTTTTTTAAGTAGCAGGGATACTACAGCAAACAAATCTAACAAAATTCATCCCCTAATGAGACTGTATTCTACATCCAACAGTAAACAAAAAAATATATAAAAATATAGTATGTCAAGCGGTTGTAAGCATTAAACAAAACAATACAAAAAAACGCTGTTTGGTAAAGTGATACTTGGTTAGAAACCAGAAGGAAGTAAGGAAGTAATCCATGTAGATGACTAAGGGAGCAATGTTTCAAGATTAAGCAACATGCACAAAGGTCTTGAGGCAAACATATGATTAGCTATAAAAATACATTTCATTTATTATTTTATTCTAAATTTTATCACCATATTTTCTAGAAACTTTGCTTGATTGCTACCCCATAATTTATTTTTCTAGGTTCAAATTCAATATGAATGAGAGAACATATTTGCCAATGATACATCTGATAATTAGTTAATATCTAAAACTTATAAAGAACTTAAACAAGAACAACAAAACAAACAAACAATCTGATTAAAAAATGGACAAAGGACCCAAATAAGTACTTCTCCAAAGAGGACATACAGATGGCCAACAGACATATGAAAACATGCTCAGAAATCAGAAAAATCACTCATCACTCATCATCAGAAAAATTCAAATTAAAATCACAAAGAGATATCACCTCACACCTGCCCAAATGGCTGTCATCAATAAATCAACAAACAACAAGTGCTGGTGCGGATGTGGAGAAAAGGGAACCCTTGTGCAGTGTTGGTGGGAATGCAGACTGGTGCAGCCACTGTGGAAAACAGTATGGAGTTACCTTAAAAATTAAAAATAGAGCTGCTTTATGACCCAATGATTCTACTTCTATGCATATATTCAAAGAAGCCTGAATCATTAATTCAAAAGAATATATGCACCTCTATGTTCATTGCAGCATTATTTACAATAGCCAAGATTTGAAAGAAGTCCAAGCATTCAATAGTAGATAAGTAGATTAAAAATAATAATAAAAGCTGTGATACATTTACACAATGGAATAGTATGAAAACATGGTTAAACCTGGAGAGTATTATGCTAAGCGAAATAAGCCAGTCAGAGAAAGGCAAAAAACATATTATTTCACTTATATGTAAAATCCAATGAACAAAATAAACTACAAACAAAATAAAAACAGACCCATAGATACAGAGAACAAACTGACAGCTAAAGAAGGTAGGGAGTTAAGGGGCAGAGTGAAAAAACAATACAATTACATGAAAAAAAAAAGAAAAGAAAAACTTCAGAGACAGACACCAGTATGGCGATTATCAGAGGGAAAGGAGGATGGGAGAGGCAGGAGAGGGTAAAGGGTAGGGGTAAATGGTAACGGAAGGAGACACGACTTAAGGTGGTGAACACACTATGCAATATACAAGGATATATTGTGGAATTGCTATAAGAACAGATGTTAGGGAGACAGTAGTGTGAGCGGGAGCATAAAGTAGAAGTTTCTTGAAAGAGAGCGAGGTCTGATACGGATTCTAAGACATACGTAGAGAAAATGCAAAGATAAGAATTAGAAAACATGTACAGAGATATCCCAGAGACAATGGTTTGTTTTGGTAATATTGGTACATAATGTTGGAAAATTAAAATAGAACCAACATGGCTCATTATTTAAATTTGGAATAGTGTATCAAAATCACATTTTCTATCTGGAAGGACATTAAATCCACTTGGTTATTTCTTTTAAAAGAAAGAAGAACAAATTCAATTTGATGAATATTCTTATGATATGCCCTACCATCCTTAATAAGTAAAAAATTGGCGTGGACTCAGTAACTGCACACATATTTACTGATAGCTAATTAAAAGCTTAATATTAATGAGGCATTCTGAAGTCTAAAAAAAAAGGTATAAAATAGAGCTCCTCAGCCAGAGAAGTTTACACATAATCATGTAAAATAAAAGATAAATGTATTTTTTAAGATTGGACAACAGTTAAGAACCAAAATGTGTAAAGTGGATTCAGTTTAAATAGGGAGAAAGAGAGAAGAGAGGAGAAATGTGGTTGCAGGCAAAGAATAACAGGTTTAAAAAAGGGAATAATATACCACACTGCCTAAAAAATAGTCAGTTATATTCTGATATCTGATACTCTTTTATTACAAATGTCCCCCACATGTTCTAGTCAATATTTGGGGGCTATGTATTGATATCAGAAGTGAAAAAAACTTGACTTTAGTTAATGCTACCTGCATTGCTTAATTTTGTGGCAACTTGGCTAAGCTACTGTTCCCGGTTGTTCAAATACCAGTCAAGATTTTCTGTGAAGGTAGTTTTCAGATGTGATTAACATTTAAATCAATAGATTCTAATTATGGCAGATCACCCTCCACGAGTGGGCCTCATCCAATCAGTTGAAGGCAAGAAGAGCAAAGATTGAGGTTTCACAAAGAAAGAATTACCCAAAGAATTGCCACAGAGAAACCCTACCTGAGGCTGTAGCCTGCTGGCTTACATTACAAATTTCTGACTTACCAGCCCTAACAAACCCATAGGACAATTCCTTAAAATAAATCAAGCTTGTTCCCCACTTTCTTTCTCTCTTCTGATGAATAAATGGGTGGATGGATGGATGGATGGATGGATGGATGGATGGATGGATGGATGGATACACAGATGATATATAGGTAGATAGATGATAGACACACAGAGTATACACATATAAAGAGAATATACACATATAAGTGTATCCTACTGATTCTCTTTCTCTGAAGAACTCTAATAAACTACCCTCAATTTGAAAGTATTTATTTTTTCTCAAATTATAAGAAGGAACTTTTATGACATATTATGACATTCAGACAACACAAACATGATAAATTGCTAGAAACAAATGCCTGTTTAGAAATGTAGCTTCTATTTTGTTCAAGTAGGGACAATAAAACAAACCCACACCTTCAAATAACACATAATCAAATTTAAAAGAAATATGAAAGACAAGCCAATGAAGACTATCTACTTTCATATTTGCTGTTGCATTTAAAGATACAGCACACTTAGGATAAACTATTCTTTAGTAATCTCAAAAACCTGCAATACCTTTACACATTAGATAACTTAATAGAACAATAAATTTACCTGTGAAATCCTTTATCTTGCCCATCTTTATCTGAACTTCTTACAGTGATTAGATGTGGTTGTTGACATAATTAATTAAAGTCTCAGGCACTGAAATATATTCAAAGCTATATGGAAACCAAGAAGAACATAATTTTCCCTACCAGCAGCAATCTGCATAGGGCCATATCTTTACAGCCTGAACAACTCACCCCCACTGGGAAATAGCAACCTCCCTGTTATGGAGATGGCATTATTTCTCAAGATGAGCTGCTTCATGGCTGCTACTCAGCATGCTATCCATAACTCTCCAGATAAATTGAAGGGACTGAAAGATTTATGAACTCATGAATTCTTTTCCTGTAGTGAACCCCAGTCGAATTCACCAGAGGATTTCTTATGCCTATGTGAGAATCCTTTGACAAAATAGAAAATACATAGAAAGAGTAATGGGACATTAAAATTGACTCCTATTTACTAGAAATTCTCTTACAAATGTGTATAAGAATGAGTAGCCTAGGACCATATTATATCTTGCTAGGTTGTACTGTATCTCAAAAAGGGGCATATTATGTATTGCTGAACACTGTACCTTTTCTGTATCAGTTTTACATTGATTTTGTTGAAGCTAGGAGTTATTTTAAATAAAATAATCTTTATACATTATGTAGATCTTATTCTACCTATGAGTTATTTTATCATAAAGTTCAGATTAGCAACATATTAATAGAAAATAACTGTAAAATATTTATTTCACAAAAACATATTCAAAAATAACTAAAAAATAAAGTACTAAAATACACAGTATTTTGTTTGAATGATATAATTATATCCTTATAATGAAACATTTTCTTAAAATATTTATTCATAACAATTTTCCTTTGCACTAGAGAATATAGTCCAGCCAAACTTATTAAATTACTTTCTCAACAAATTGATTACAGAAGAGAGTTTTATTTAGAAAAATTTCAGCACATTATTTTGCATTTTGTAAATATCATGGTTTTTGGCTACATATAATTGACTAAGTTATAAAAGCACATTTGTTCATTAACCACATTTTATTTGAGTCTTCCCAGAGCATCCATCTGTGAATTTTTACGTAAAAATATGTGCAATCAAAAGTCTTAGCTATTTGTCTAAAAAAGCCAGTGAGTTTATTGGAGAATTCTTTTAATGCTGCAGTCTTGTAAGTCCCTCTCAGGGCTTGAGAGCCATTTCAAACATTAGTGTATCAAACTCTAGAGCCATGACTTGGGTTTTATAACTCAAGTCTCCAGTAGCGATTCTAGCACATGCCTGTATCACATTTGTTGATTTCTCTGCTTCTGTAATTGAATTCTGTTACTTTAAAATTCCCATGTCAAGTTAACTCTATAATTTTATAATTTGTTTTAAGATTGTATTTATTTATTTTTAGACAGAGGGGAAGGGAAAGAAAAGGGGAAACATCAATGTGTGGTTGTCTCTTGCATGCCCCTTACTGGGGACCTGCCCTGCAACGCAGGCATGTGCCTTGACTGGGAACCCAGGACCTTTGATTTGTAGGCTGGCACTCAGTCCACTGAGCCACATCAGCCAGGGTTTAACTCTGTAATTTAAATACTATTAATTTACATTTAAAAAACTGTGAGGAGCATATGTCTGTGTGTTTGAATGCATGTGTATGTGTGTGTGTGAGGGGAGAGAACATAATTTTAATATAGCGTTTCTTTAGGTACTCCAAAATGATTGGAATAAATGCTTATTTGGGGGTCTACAGGTACAACTCCCTAAAAGTAGTATAAGATATAGGATATAGCAATGATTTTCAACCTTTGTCCTCTAATGGCACACATAAACTAATAACTAAAATTTTGTGGCACACAAAAGGTACATTATATTTTTTGCCAATCTGACAAAAAATAGGTATAACTTTGATTCATTTACACCAGACAGCTAGACAGCTATACAGCTATTGTTGTGTTGGCTGTTGTCATTTTTTAAAAATTTTACAATCCAAGTTAAAAGAGTGCCCCTGACTAAACAGTCAGGTATTGCATGTTCTAAAACTTCATGCACACTGGTTAAAGATCTTTGCTGTATGGTATATAACCTCACACCATCGAGTGCAGACCTCTGATTGTAAATGTTCTTATTTAGGGCAAAGTAAAATTTTCTAAGTTCTAAATTCAATTAAATTGCTAAGAAACAGTAAGTTGGTAGTGCCTGACTAAGACGGGTATACATTTGCATTTATTTTTTTGTTGCTATTATGCTTGTTTTTGTTTAAGGACCTTTTCTTAAATTTTTTTTACCTCAATCAATAGTTAGGGAAGCATAAATACTGGGAAGGTTTTATGTAATTGGGTACATTGGCTTTTATAGGCTCACATATGTGGAGATTATTCAAATTATGTGAAAATGTACTTTAAGAATTTATACTGAATTTGTTGAACAGTGCTTTTTTTGTCCCCGTTGTGTAAGATATTGAATTATAATTTTCCACTGCCTCATCCATCATCCTTTTCTCATTGTCAACAAATAACCTCTAATAGTTCCATTTTCATCCTCTTTCTTTTGGAAATTCTCGAAGAATTGAGAAGTTCATGTTAGGATGTTTGGAGGACTCCCTAGGAAATCCTTCCATCTCATTAGGCTTGATGCCCAGAAGTTTAGAAATGAAAGTCATACAACACATTTCAGATCAAGTCATAAAATCAGAATACTTTTATGCAGTGATGATAAGACTGAATAAGGATTAAATAATAAAGCGACACCCATTTTCACTTCCATACATTATTCTTTCTGCCATATCTTGATACATAGCCAAGTACAGGTCTTTTCTACTCAACTACAGAAGAGCAGGGAGAAACAGAAAGAAACACAACCTAGGAAGAAATGGTAAGTGTTTATGCAAGAATGAATGAGTGTTCATACAGGAAGAAATGAAGGTTAGGACATTGTGTTACCAGTACAAATAAAAGTGAGATATCTATAACAGATTTCAAAATCAATCCAAATTGAATGGATATAAAAAATAAGTACAGGGAAGTCAATTCAATATATTCATATATATCTTTAGGTGGAACCATTAGAAATATTATTTGGATCTCAGGATATTAGCAGTAGACATGATATCAAGCATAATGAATGTATATTGAATCCATGATGTTGATATAGATTCGTCTCGGATGTTAGAGGAAGAATTGGCAAAGAGAGACTAACTGAAGCTGAAATGCAAGATTAATTCAATGTGAAAGTTTTGAATTATAGAATGGTTAAGTCCCTCATTTTAAATATAAGTGAAAACCTAAATTTCCCTAAGCCAAATAACTTCCCCAATTAAGAATTAGATTACATTTTCTAACAGAACAAAGACTAACCTAAGTTCTCTCCTAACCCCAACTGTACACCACTTCACTGCTAGGTCTCTATACCACGCATCCTCCTTTTTCTCTGCATTTAAGTATCATGTATAATCTTTACATTTCTTACGTAGACATTCATGGATGTTTTTCTTACTGCTACAATCAAAGATCCGCCTAAGGATCCTTGCCAGGTAGCTCAGCTGGTTAGAGCATTGCCCCTACATGCCAAGACTGCAGGTTCAATCCCTGGTCAGAGCATCAGCCAATATGAGAATCAACCAATAAATGCATAAATAAGTGGAACAACAATGAGATGTTTCTCTCTCTCTCCCTCTCACTCTCTCTCCCCACACTACCTTCTGTTCTCTCTCTCAAATCAGTAAATAAGATTAAAAAACAAGGTTCTTCCAATGAACATCTTTGTAATGTTCCCTTAATACTTAGTAGAACTGTGTGTATTTAAGAGGCACTTCGAGAATGCTCTGCAGCTTGGATGTGATGAATGAAGAAGGAACACCGCTGTCTTTCAAGCCACGTGGTGATCGATGGGGAAAGGGGTATAAAGGGACTAAATGGTAATGGAAAGAGAATACAATAAAGATTAAATTTTATAAAGTAAAGTTCTTAAAGCTTTTGTGTTTTCAAAACTGGGTCCTTGGCTTCCACTTCATGTATACATTAAAAAAATTTTATTCCGCATATGACTTACCATATTTTAATAGCCAGTAAAATGTTGATATGTTTCATAGAAAGTGCTGTTTTATTTTTCTATTAAGCTGTATCTGTTCTTTCTTTAAACAACTTGTCTCTTTCCTTTTCTTTCTAGTGAATTTTCTCAGAAAGATGGCCATTTCTATTTCTTCAGACATCTCCTTAGAAGACTTACATATCCAACTCCATACATGCAGCAAAACGCTTATATTCCTATCAACATTTTATATATTTTTATGTTTTTTCTCATTATCACATCAGGTTCTCTATCTTCTCAAATGCCCAGACAATCTTTCACTATGTCTATTCATTCTGTTTATGACTCATCACAATTATATGAAAAATAAACCTGTGATCAGGTCCATTTTGTCTAGAAAGTACAGATAAGTTGAATGATCTCATTGGTCACTAATCTAACATGTACATCATTATGAATAGAATTTTATTTAAGGGTGAAGTAGTTCATTTCACTTATAAATGATTTGAATAAAATAATAGCACAAATGGCAATTTGATCAATTTAATGAAAACCAGTTATTTTATTTTCAGTAAAATGAAATGACAGTTAAACAGCTGGTACATAGTAGGTGCTAAATACATATTGACTGAATGAATAAATGGTTTTCCAGAATACAATAAAAATATCAGGACATTGTCTTAACTTGCTGTGGATACTAACATACCATCTGATTCATGCATGCTACTTAAAATTTGCTCATTTAAGAATATCTAGTATGATTTATCAAAAAAGTTATATTAATTTTAAAACATCAAACTTGCATGCTAAGGTGGTGAATACTTATAATTTTTTTCCTCCAAATTAAATAATAGCTTAAAACTATACTAGAGTGCAATCTAGAAGTTTATATGTTGTGCTTTATATGGTAATTAACTCATTAATAAAAATAATTGAAACCAAATCACTAAGAAACATATACTTTATGAAATAATGAACAGCATCTGTTTTGTTTACACCTATACTATCACCAAAACATTACACCTATACTATCACCAAAACATTAAGTCTTAGTAATTTGCAGTTTAGGTTAACAATTGAGCGTGCATTGTACATACTGAATAGATTTTCACCTTTTCATCTGAAGAGTGTTCACCAGATGATAATTAGTATCTGCTAAATGCTCTTCAGATTAACATGATATCATCAAGAAATATCACAAAAGTGTTGACACACTATTCATCCAGCTGGAGATTCCAAACAAGTCTGTTTTCACTGCCATTTACTGTAAATTTCAGCTCTGCACCAGCTGGCCAGATCCTTTTCTTTACCACTCTCAGCAGAAGAAAACAAGAATGTGCTTTTTGCTTGTTTGTTTGTTTATCTAATTTACCTCATTTAAAATGATGAGGAGGTAGGAAATATTCATTCAAAAATTAAAATTGAATTATGAATTATAATTACTCTAACCATGCAACTTCATTACTTTATACATGCCAAATACATTTGTTTCCTAATATCTACTTCACTATTGCAGTTTACAGAAGAAAAAAATAATGAGCTAAACATTATGTAAAAACTAGACTATATATTCTGTGCATGAGCAAAATTTTACGTTTTATTTACTAGTTTTACTCAAATTTTGTTTACTTTATTAGATTAATAATAATACAGCTTAAATACGAAATTTGAATTTATATTAAAAATAAACAAGGAAAATGGAATAAATATAAAATCATGTACTGAAGTAGTGAAATAATACACTCTGGAGTAAACCAAACCCTGATTTAAACCCAAACCAAAACCTATGCTTTAATTTCTTTAACTGTATTTTCTTTAGACAAATGGATAAGAATAGATCATAATAACATTTCTTAATTTACAAGGTTGGGTAAATAATAAGTAAAATAATAAATATGTGTAAGTTGATTTATACAGTTCATGACAAACAGTAAACATTTAATAAAGGGCGACACTATCACCATTGTTTTTATAGAAATGTAAGTGCTCTATACATCAGATGATCTGAACCATGCAAAACCAAACAGACTCTTTCATGACTAGGCCTAACCAAGCTAAAGTTTGCAACAGAGGGAGAGTTTCACCTCATCTGTAACAAGAGGAGAAAGGTTTACTATTTTATTATATTCCACAGCAACACAGTACCATTTTTCAACATACTGGACCTCTTACAGAAAGGGAGCTTATACATAAAATACATCACAATATATCCTTCCAAAGGGTAAGTACTGACTGGGTTTACTTAATGGATCACTGCACAAACAGAGTAAGCCTAATAAATGTTCTTTGACCACAATGAGGTACAAATAAAACTGTTATTTTTTGTAGTTCTGTCAAGCAAAACTTCAATGCAGGCAAAGTTTATCTTTTGTTATGACTCATCTCTTTTATTGTTCTCCTTCCTCATTTCTCAGTAGCAAGTTTTTAAATTTTTCCCACGTTTCTTGTACATGTGGATCTTTTTTTTTCTTTTACTTAAAATGATTTTCCAAAACCATTAGCTATAATATAAACAATAATAATAGGAGTATATCAAAATAAAATAATAATAGCAGTAATATAAAAAACCTATCAATTGTTTACACTGTATCCTGCACTCAAACTGTTTCATGTACATTTCCTCTTTTTATCCTCACAGCAACTCTAAGTATAGATTCATTTCCATTTTACAAATAACATATCATGTTTTTGAGAGGTCAAATGCACTGCCTGAACACCCAACAGTTAGGAAGTAAATAAATATACATGGGTCTGGCTTTGAAATATATGGTCTTAAAAATTGTACTTGTCCAAAGGGTGTTTGTGTAAAGATACCCTTTGTCCTTGGTTTCACTGAAAACCAAGATTTGATTACCTGTTGGTAAGGCCTTATGGTATGAAGAATATTTTTGAACAGGAGCTTTCTTCTCATCCATTCAATTATATGATCTACATTAGCAAACAACATGTAATAACTCACTAATATTTATTGTGCATTCGCTATGCACCAGGCACAGTTTTAAGTAATTCACAAGTTTTATACGAGTAAATCCTCATAACAATGCTCAACCAAATGTGCACTATTATTGACACCACATTACAGATCAGGGAATATGCACAGAAAGGAAACCATCTGTCCAAAACCTTAGATGGTAGCAAAGTTGTGATTCAAAACTAAGCAGTGTGATTCTAGAGATGACACTGTAACCCTATTATCCTGTTACCTTGTCAAGTACTCCTTAAACTATTCACCCCAGTGAAATGCACTGTGAATGAAATATACATTACTTAAAGAGTTACTAAAACAGGAAAATAATATTTTACATGAATTCCAATTGGAATTCGATGTAAATTTGTACTTCATTCAGTATTTCTTCATACAGTACAGGAGCCAAGATTCTTAAAAGCTGATATTTGTATGCATTTTGGTTAATTACATTCCTTTCTGATAAGTGAAAGAATTATAAAAACTAGTCTAAAAGCAAACTAAAATAAAAGCAATTCTTGTGGGTTTAAAAATGATCAACTTTAAACACAAGTTTAAGAATTAAATATTTGACCACGGTGAAGTCATATTTCTGAATGATTCGGAAAGATGGTAAGTAATAACCTACAGTATAACTGATACAGTTATAAGATTATGGTTTGGGTTTGTTTCATACAGTGAGATGTATTCTAGAAGAATTACAAATAATTATCTCATACAAATATTTGAATATTTCTATCTAATGAGGAGAACTCATGTTTACATTACTGACACAAGTAAACATGGAATAGTCACAATTAACATGAGCCTAAATAGATAACTGTGGAAAAATAGAGCTTTTTGCACTACCCTTTTAAATATTTATTTAAATTTTTTAAAATCTGGGTTTATTTTTTTAAGATTTTATTTATTTATTTTTAGACAGAGGGGAAGGGAGGGAGAAAGGGAGGGAGAGAAACATCAATGTGTAATTGCCTCTCCTGCACATCCTACTGCAGATCTGGCCCACAACCCAGGCATGTGCCCTGACTGGGAATCGAACCCATGACATTCTGGTTCACAAACTGGTACTCAGTCCACTGAGCCACACTACCCAGGATCCATTTTACATATTTATATTTGTGGTCACTTAAGTCTATAACCAATTTGGAGACCAGTATTGTGATTCTGGCACTTAGCATGATGTGTTAAAATATTCTCAATTTGCCCTGGCCAGTGGCTCAATGGATTGAGGATTGGCCTATGAATGAAAGGATCACTGGTTCAATTCCCAGTCAGGGCACATGCCTGGGTTGCAGGCCAGGTCCTCAGGTGGGAGCACACAAGAGGCAACCATACATTGATGTTTCACTCTCTCCCTTTCTCCCTCCCTTCTACTCTTGACTAAACAAATTTTTTAAATCTTTTTTAAAAAGAAGCTACTTTCATTAAAAAAATATTATTGATTTTGATCACCTTTAAAAATAAAATCAGGCAAACATCATGTGTGTATGTTTCTCAAACTATGTTATGCAGAACAGTGAGGTAAAAGACACTTTTGAGAAAAAAAACAAGATAAAATAGTTTTGGTAAATCTACATATATGGTGAAATTAATATTTAATATTTTCATGTTTCATACTGAGAAGGCCTGTAATTTTAAAAAAACCTATTATTTTTAAAACTTACTTTTTTTCTTTCAATAAAATCTTACTAAGCACCAGCTGTGGGTCAGGCTCTACTTTGGCCCAGGACTCAAGCCAGAGAGAAAACACACAAGGTCCCCACTTTTGCATAACACGCATGAGAGAATGACAGCAACATGGCTATATGAAAGAATCTATCAGAGGTGGGGAATCCGCATGTCACGTCCCAACCCAGCAATGTTTGCCTCAGGGTCTACTCCAGATGAGAGGCAGGGCAGGTTCCTGGCGAGGCAGGTGCCTTTCAAGCTGAGACCTGAGTAACAAGAACGATGTAAGAATACTATTTCACTTACCTACAAGAACGTTGGTGAAGTAGGCTGGGAGATGGGGCCATGGATCGTTTAGTCCTGGGAGCACTGCAACCTCTCTTGAAGGGAAAGCAAGCTCAGATAACATTTATATTTTTGTAGCCTGAGGAAAGGTCTAGATGGAACATTCTGTGAGAATAGTTTGTCCACTACCTTCTTCCATAGTAGGAACCTTGGTTTCTTCTCTAGTCATTTTGTTTTCCTACCTGGATAGATTTACCTGTCAGATTATAAATTCCTTGAGAACTGGGAATTTTTATTTTTATCCTATTGGATCCCAAGAACCTAGAATAATGCCCTTATATATTCAGTACTCAAGAAACATCAGTTATATCAATAAATGACTATCATCTGCCTTAAAGAGAAGATGTAGTTTCTTCTATCCTTTATAAATAATCATTTTAAAATATAATTTTAAGTACTCTCCATGAATGTGGAATAAAGATGTTCATTAAATAAGGGTATATTATTTGAAGTCATTAGCTTTCTAAAAATTTCCCCATAGCATATACTTTAAGGAACATCTTATAAGATAAAGATTATATTGGTCAGTTAATAAAAAAGTAATTTATAATGTGTATACTCAAAATATATTGCTTTCACTTGAACATGTATATTTATATATCAGTCTTAAAAACAGGCAACTTCTGTTGTTGGCAAATATAATTACTGACTAAACTTCCACACTGTCTTTCTGGTACCATGTAATGCTCCAGTCAAGATTACTAGGTTTTTAGTTTCTGGTTCTTTGAAGTGGAGTGAGAAGTTAAAGACATTTGTGAAGCATTCTGAGTACAGAATGCACCTAGATTTAATTTTCCTATGAATATTTCACAATTACCTCATCTATATCTAGTTAAATACAATTATTTCTAATGATTACCTTTATCAAAGTTTCTAAGCATTCAACATTGTTTTTGGTAGAAACAAATTTATTATGGCACTCGTATTTTAACTGATTCTGCTCATCTTAAATCCAGCTGACAAAAAGAAATGTCATGTATATGTATATTAAAGAGAAATATACTGTATGCTGTGGGCAGCAGTTAGAATTTTTTAAAGGAACTAGAGTGCTTTTCAAATATAGGTCAGCTAAAAGAGCTTCTTTGGTATTAACATCGTGTGGATCAACACCACAACACTGTTCAGGAAAATGCTGATCAAGAGAGATCCAAGTGCTCTATTATTTTTACCAGTGAAATTACCTGCACAAATTTAAAGCTTCATTTCTCCAAAGGGGATGTTCGGTGTTTTTTTACATTTAAATAGTTTTTTTTAATAGAAAAGGGAAGAAAAGTCTGTTGCCAAAGTTAAATAGTATATGCTAATAATAAATCCTTAAATATTAAAAAAATCTTAAAACTTTGGATGACTGTAGCTAATTAAAACAAAACAAACCAAAAAAAAAACCTCCTGTAGAATGTACAGTTATCTTTGCTTGAATATACTTCTATATTTCCTGATGACTGCTATGTAAGCGTTACTTTCTATAAAGAATTGTCTCCCTCTGACTTCCTAATTGAGGTGGTAACATAATTTCTTCAATGTGCCATTGGCTAAAAACCAACATTAATAGGTATTTGTCGTGCCTCGCAATTCCTTGTTTTGAGACAGAGAGTGAAATAAAAGAAGCACCAAGGCAAAAAAGAAAAAAAAATGACAAAAAAGAAAATGGCAATACTGAAGTTAGTGAGAAAAGATTAAGTAATTTTCACTTCATTATTCCTTCCCTAATGTAAGTTTCCTTTAGTGATTTCATTTCTTGTTAGATTTTTCCATTATTTACTCTATGCACATTTCCTCAGGGGAAATGGGTAAACTGTGATGGGGAATGAAGCACAAAATAAGACACAGTGGGCCCTGGAAATCAGTGGTGTCATCAGCTATGAGCAGCATACTCAGTATGGAGACCGAAATGAAATCAAACATTCTAGAGCCCTGTAAAATAAAATAAAATATAAGATAAAATAAAATGTCACTCTGAGTAGTTTATGCTTTATAATCAGAAAATCAGAAGAAAAGTGTACTGAACAAGAATTCAGACTAAGCTCCAGTCTGTTTGATATTTATAAGACATAATTATATTTCATAGCCAAAAACTCTTTAAATATTTAAGCCTGTGTTTATTCACTTGAAAAATTGGAACTTCAACACTTGTTCTGCTTTCCTTATAAGAATGATGTGATATTTAAGTAAGATTACATAAATAACATTATATTTCAAGATAAATTTATAATTCTATAATATAAAAGAAATATGTTTAAATTTTAATTCAATATTTATAAGATTCACAATCATATCTTGATTTCTACTTTAGAGGGATTATTTATAGTCTATTATTAAATAATAAGAGGCTCCACTAAAGGTTTTTAAATATAGAAAAATTAATAATTAAAATGACTAAGTATATTTTATCAACTGTCATTTTTTAAATTTCCATTTTCCTACACATCCTTTATTGTTTATTTTCCAAATTAAAATAATATACATGGAGACCAAATTGGTTTATGTTATTTACATTTTTTCAAAGTATTTAATTTTCTGTAATATTATGACAATTATTTTAATAACTTAAATTATAGCCATCAATTACACAAGACATTTCTAAATGTAGACTTATTTGAGGATGACATAATCATCATTCAAAATATTGATAATTTATTCCTTATTAGAAAATGTATTCCTGAATATAAAGAATAATTGAAAAAATATATACCAAAATCTATTTTTTCTAGAGATGGAAAATCATTAATAAAAACTTATGTTATATATTTGTCTGTTTTAAGATTATTTATGTTAATGTAATAAATTTATAATTTAAACTACTGTACCAAATATAAATGTTAAACACATAGTCAATTGTCATTTATTCATTAAATAGTTTAGTAACTATACATAACATTTTTCTCAATCAAAAGTTGTATAACTCTATTACTACCAATTTGTGTATTATCTATGTATCGCATTTTTTGCTATGCTATATTAACTCTACACACTTGGATAATCTTTTTGTTTTAATTATGTATGACTAATGATAACTGTTTGCATGTTTGAACACCAACACTCCTTCTACTACCAAATGAAAATGATATAAAGTAGATAATAAATTGACTGTCTTTAAAAAAGATAGTTTTTGTTACCTTTTAATTTTAACTTTGTGACACTAATGTTCACCAGTTTTCATATTGCCATGTATTATTAGAGTGTAGCAAACTTCCTTTGGACTTTCTCTAAGGAAATAACTGAGATACAAACGCTATAATTTAATTTAACAATTAGGAATTAATTTTGATGCTGAAGTTTGTGCCTAATTTAGTAAGAAATAAAAAGTCAATGACTAAATTAGTTTAAAGAAATGCCAAACAAACAATAGATAAAATATTTATTGAATGTCTCATTAAATGTTTAGTAATATATACAGTAGGCACTGGAAACCAAAAGTTCTTTACCTTTAAAACCAAACTAAGGGCTCTGTTTTTCTATTCTTAAGGCATATAACATTAATTATACACATTAGAGACTTATATGATATTTGTAAAACTTCCACTGAGCTGCCTTCTTAATTTCATAAATTTAAAAAATATTTTCTCATTAAGCTATAAAAATCATAGGCATTGTCATCATTGTCCTGATTCAATATTCATAACAATTCTTTGACTGTGAAATTCATTTGATTGGTTCTATCATATTGGACCTGAATTATCCCTCCCAACTTATAAGATACTGTTTTATGGTCCTCTACCTAAATAAAAAAGGGGGAAACACTACAGCAGCATTCACTCGAATTTGAGTGCTTTTATTTCATCAACTCATCCTCCCCCCACAAAAAAATCTTATTTTCAAGCAGTGTTACAATTACAAAAAACTAACACATTGCTTAAATCCTGATATGTTTGGTGAGAATATTTCCCATACATTTTATTATACCATCATAATGTTATTGATACTAACATTTCTGGCAATATGGAAGTGATATTTACAGGGAAAATATGTCCCCCTGCCTCAAAAAAGTTCTGATCAGTGATTTATATAATACTAAAATTAACACTAAGAAATAGAGATATTGATACATATTTACCTTTATTTGTACTCCAAATGAAATTCATGTTACAATATGTCAATAATAGCAAACTACAATGGATTAGCAAAGTAAATATACATGTATGTCATAAGTAGAAAAACACTGGTGTTTTGCATATTTATTTACTTATCTCAATAAAGCCTGTCCAAAACCTCAAGGTATGCAAAAACAATTAAGGTTACAGTTCTGCCTCAAAAGACCTAAGTGAACTATACAGATATATTATAAAACATGTATATCAATAACTAAAATACAAGGAAGGAACTGAGTGCACCAAACATATTTTGGTAAATCCAGCATTAATACAAGGTAATTGTTTGGGCTTATAAGTCATGAAGTAAATTTACAAATACATACATATATGTATATATTTAGATATATGTATCTGGGAATATATATTTCTATGTGTTTAAATTTTTGCTTTAAATTTTCAATTCTGAGCAACTGTAAAAGTTCCCTGAAAAAAATAGCATTGCACTAAATTTGGAAAATAAATAGAACTTGGAAATTATTTAAAAGCTATTTGGGAAAATCAACTGATGAGAAGAAGAAAGTCCCCACAGAAGAGGGAAAATAGCAGTGAGTCCTCTTTGAAATAAACGGTAATTAGTGAAATAAATCCCTGCAGCATGGTGGAGAATTTGGAAGTAAGCGCATTACCAGAAGATCTTGATTTTGACTGTAGTCAGCTACCCCCCTAAAATATTACTGAAGGTCTATTGTTAACAATATTTATAAAAATCATTTATATATTGCCTATTTTGTACCAAGCACGGTGCTATACAGTTTATAAACTTTAACTCATTTAATTTTCACAACCTATAGTTTAGGTGCTACCTATATAACCCCTTCTAAATAGAGGTAACTAAACTTAATCAATTTTTGATGCATTTTTTAATGATTCAAAGTAATATGACTATTTTTAAAGGCCCAACATAAATACATATGTGTAAATAGCTGAAAATAGGAAAATAATGAGGATATGGAAGGGTTAAGAAAGAGTTTGAAAAAGCACAATATTCTTGTGTGGAAAAGAATGATGACTAGGGAGCTTAATGTAAATAAAGAAATTTAACAATAATTTACATTTAGTGATTTCTCCACATAAATAACATACATGTAAATTGCATGGTACTTGAAGCTAGGTGTCATACAAAAGTCTAGATATTGTCTACCAGAAACCAAGTGATTATATACATATGCCAAATATAAAGAGGATTTTTTAGAATACCCCAAGAAAAATCAGAAAATCAGCTTAGCAATTATAGAGATCAAAGAGAAGTGTCATCCCTTCTATTGGGGTAGGAGGCTTAGGGTAGTTTAGAAAATGAAGTGGCGAAAGCATAGAAGTGTTATTTTAAGAATTATTTGCAGAAGAATTTCATATATTATTTGCTTTGTTGATCGAATAGAGGGTCAGTTGATAATTAGGAAGGATCCCATATGTAAATAACCATTCCAACCAAGAAAAATGATAATACACATATACTGAGAAAAGTGTTGGATTTTAGAAGAAACACATAATATTTGCAAGGTTTTGAGGCCAAGAGAAGAAACTGTGAGGAAGAAAATATACTCTTCATGGACATTCAGAGTATGTCAAAAACTGACAAATTTAGTGGGAAATCCATGTACAAAAAGTATTTAAGAGAGGAGAGTATGAAGGCAAATCACTTAAGATGAAATAAAAATGAGTCCAAGAAGAAGAAACAAGTGAATACGACAGATAGTAATCGTGCATTACAATGACTTCTGCTCTTCAAAGTGTCAGAAAGCTGCCTGGAATTAAAAATAGATGAGCCTCAGAAGTAACTAGAAAACAAATAGAACACAGAAAAGCACAACATAACATGTAACCATTTCTTCAACCAGGCAGTTCTGTCCACAAGTTATAGCTATACATAAGGAAAAATGAGGAAGGTAGAGAAAAGACATTAATACGAGAGCCAACTGTGCACTGAATATTGCTTAGGACATGTTCATATATGTTATTACCAGGATTCCTGGTTATAAGTACAGTATAGGAGTAGCTATCACTATTTCCCTTTACCAACAATAAAGCTGAGTCTAAGAAAAACCCAATAACTTGCTTGTGACTACAGGGCTAACAGATGGTCAGGTAAAATGTCAAACATAAGTTCCTTACACCATACAACATTGTTTAGGAACACAGATTGAACTGCAGTGTAAATTCAATAGAAAGGACCTTATCTCTTTATTATCACTGTATCCCAAACTTATTAAAAGTGTCTAGTATATGGCAAGGACTCAATAAATATGTGCTGAAAAATGGAGAAGTTCTTCTAGATCATGTTCTTGTTGCAGGGGGTACTACACAATGAGAAAAATATATAAAACAAATTCCTGAAATACAAAAAGAAAATGAAAAATCAATTTAAAATTTTTAATTTAATTAGAATTCTACAATTTAGGATTCTTATTAAAGAATTTAATAAGCATATCCTATAGAAATTTAATAAACATATCCTATAGAAATACCATTATCAAAGTTCTGCAAAAGATTTGTGATAAGTGAAAAACTGTTATATAAGATAATGGCTGGTATATTCCTTTGTAGAATAAAAACAGACAACAATATGCTGTAATGTAAAATTGATGGGTTAAACATTATAAAATGGGAAGGTGCAGAAATTCAAAATTCAGGGAATAAGGAGTTAGAATTGGACTGGAGAGAGTTGAAAAATTCTTGAATGATATAAGACAAAAATAGGACTTCATATTAGAAAAGCTTTAGATAATCAAAGAATAATAAACATCAGGATACTTACCTCCTCTTAGGGACACATGCAAAATCTGTAGAACATGATTATGAAAATACATTAAAGAAGATTCTTAAACTACATAAAAATAAGTTTTTGATCAATTAGGCTATTATGTATATAATATATAGGCTATTATGTAGGTATGTATGTATGTATGTATGTATATCCATCCTCTTCTACCAGCTAGTAGGAAAAGCCAGCCCATCTAATTTCAGTGTTTCATTTCCTTTTCAAAGGAGTTCTAAATCAGTTTGATTCACTCTTTAGAGTTATACCAGAATTAGCATTCAAATGATTAAACTGAGGACTTGGAAAACTACAGTGAAGAAGGACAGCTTTTCTTTTTATTAAGGATCAGAGTATACAAAAAGCCCCAGGAAATACTGCGCCTTAAAAAACAAATAAGCATGGGCTTTGGAGACACATAGGCTTAGGACCAAATCCTGGATATGCTGTTTACAACCTGTATTAAAGTTGAGAAAGTTACTCATCTTCTATGAGTTTGTTTCTACACTTACAAAATAGAAAAAAAAAAGTAGGTTGCTGTGAGGATTCAATGAAGTAACCAATATAATGCTTAACTGTAAATGATGTTCGAAAGTTGTTGGTTTTTCTCTTGTATTATCAGTAACATAATAATTAGGAATAAAATAATTTTGGATAAGAGGATTTTTTTGGTAAATGCTTATTGTAATTCATGCTAAGTACCTTTTCTTATTGAAAATAATTTAATGTTTTCTCAAATATATAATGTGCCTTCTTGATTTTTATCATTATTAATTTACCAGTAGTTAAAATTCAGAGGGTGCTTAATAAAGGTTAATAACTAAATAAGCAATAAATTTATTATTTGTTTTGATCTCCTCTTAGTGAGAGACACAGACTGTAGAAAAGTCAGGAGGCTTGGGATAGAAGAATTGAAATTTGAATTCGGGCTCATCCGCTCCCTGTTGACCGGGAGTAGATTACCTTACCTTTCCAAACTTGTGTTTACTTGACTATAAAACTGGGAAAATAATGCTTTATTGCACACTGTTGTGATGGTATATCATATATAGTGGATACCCAGTGAGAATTGAAGCTGAATCATGATGTTGATGGCTCCGTTATGATTATGAACTTAGATCATTCTGCTGTACATTTAGCAAATATGCCAAATTAGAGTAAGCATTCATACTTTCTGAGCTTCTACTGAGTTTATTGTTGATGGATAAAATGGCAATATAGACAGAAAATTCTTGACCAGCTTGAAGAGTCACAACTAAATTTAAGTTCCTGACATCATTTCCCCAGCTGTTCTTGTGAATAACCTCCCTGCCTCTTTTTGCTAATTATTCAAGGGATGATTATCCAATGATTATTCCTTGGATAATCATCTCCCAGATACATTCTTTATGGTTTGAAATGACCAGTTCAGCCTTGGCTAAATCTGGCCTAAAGCACTCTACCCAGGGACCTTAGTAAAAGCACTTGTTCCAGGTTGTGTTGCTTTCTCTGCCTACATCTTGCCTTGAACTCCTCCTGTGGTCCCTGGAGGTATGATATGTATCTCTTCCAGGACCTGTGAGTAGTAAACTTCTTTATTTTAGTTTCTTTCGTGGTCCTCTATTGAATCACAGCTCACCATCTGACACCCCAGGGTGGGAGATATTTTAACAAAATCACTATATATATAGTGTGTTTGTATACACACACACACACATACATATGTATTCCACAAATACTGCATAATGTTTTCACATATAATGGGCACAGTGATTTAATTGAGGGGAAACATATATCCATGTCAGTAATTAAATAGTGCCAACAAACTTCAGATTGATATCAGGAAAAGAAAAGAAACACAAATATTTAGCTAATATAAATTAGTGCTTACTATGTAGTATATACTGTGTTAGCATTTTACAAGCATTATCTCTTTTCATCCATGTCATTTTGCTAAGGAGGTACTAAGTGAGGGTAAGGCGTTTTGTTCAAGTCACGCATCCAGTAAGTGGAGAAACAGAAACTCAAACTCTCATCACTCCTATTCCAGATACTCTGAACCATGACAGGTTGTGCAAGGCAACTAAGCAATTCCAATAGAAGATAAGCTCTGTGCATAAGCAAAAGTAACTCTTCATATCTATTTCATATCAATGATGCATGAGCAAAAAATCAATCAATGACATGTTCTCAAGAAGACAAGTGAGCAGTTATTCAAAGATTTATATATAATTTTCTTTTATGAACATATTACAAAACATTGGTCTTTGACCCCGTTGCAGGCCAAACTACAGTTACTACCTTTTAAAATAAACATAAATGCACTAGTTATCTGGAAGGCTGACTTACACCTGAGTGTAAAGTATAATTTTAAAACTTCAATTTGTACAATAGACATCACTTCATCATGGAAGGGTGTAGGTTTACCATTATTCCAATTATTGAATTAATTATTTAAACTGAAATTCATTATTTTTATGGTAATTCTTCCACATAGTAAAATTTGTGGGCTTCATTTTATATCATCCCAGTAATTTTAGGTAACTGTATGAGAAATTACTCGAATAGCATAACATACTTTCATCTCTTTCTTCCTCCCTTCTTCCTTCCTTCCTTTTTGCCTTCAGTTCCTACACTCAGCATTCAGGGCTTGAGCTCTCATAATGTGTCCAGCAATATGTCAGGCACTAAGACGTTATTTTCTATTCAGCTGATCAATTACCAAGACATTAGTTTGAAAATAGGTTTCTCACAAATCAAACATATCAAAGTATGTTCTGCTCTAAGAAATATTATATCTATAAGATTAGAAAAACTTTATGATCCCTTTGATTTATTCACTTAATATCCCAATGCAATAGTATGTAATGTTACTGGAGAGAAAATACAAGCATTACTCTCTTGCCTTCTGATTACAGCTCTTATGTTCACAATATCTCCTAAATCCTTTTAATATCTCTAAATTTAATTTAGTTCCATGAGAGGAAAGGAGTTTCTGAAGACAACAGAACACATTTTTCCTGTAGCCCTTTAAATCAGCAAAAACCCTTCAATACTTTATAGCAGGAGCTATAGCTTTAAAGAAACCCTATTCTGTAGCATGAGCATGGGCACTAAACCTGTTTCCAACCGACTTAGTGAAATACAGTAAAGAATAATTTAGTTCTGGACTGAAAAGGGTTATAAACATCTCTCTTAAATTGAACAAATTACCAGCTATCTGGAAAGTATAATATATTGGCCTCTGTTCAAAAGAACAACACTTAATGTTGGCAATACTGCCAAATTCCTGCTTTCTTATATTCCCCTTTTCCTAGAAAAAGTGATTAAAAGACCAGTTCCCATGCCAGCTGGATGCTTAAGAGCATCAAAGGTCCTCTCTCAGGATTCAGAACTTGATATGGCTTAGAAACCACTATGCTAATAGATAACCTCCCCAGCATTATAAATCAAAGCCAGATGACCACATTAAAATTCTATCAGCTGTATCAATACCCTGTGGTTTATAAAGTACTGTTGACCTAACTCTGGAAGACGTTTAGAATGATACAAAAGTTCTGCCCTAGTTTGGGGTGTGTAGCTACAATACTTTTCACACTTGAGAGTTATTCATCCACAGCAAATAGTCAATTCCCTCTACCTCTTTACTTTTATTGATTTTATTTAATGGAAATTTTAGAAGAAAGGAAGAGGAAACTCCAGGAGTTGAGGTAGAAACAGAAAAAACTTTTTACTATTTTGAACTGTTTCTGTTATCTGCTGATTGTAATTGCAAATAGCAAAAAGCCTTCCTGTATAATTGAAAACCCTGGGTCTTCTTAAAATTATAACTACATCTCAAAGTCTTACAATAAGTATGCCACTGCATTTCAAACGTTTCCTTTTGAAACCCAAAGTAAGAAATACATCTAAAATCTTCACACAACATACACATACAAACATACACACAATAAAAGTTTAATCAAGCAATACTTACCTTTAATATGTATCATGCCTTCTACCCTATTTTAATATATTTTATTTAAAAAATACCTTCAGTATGCAATACTTTTCCTTAAGTTATAAGTTGTATCCTGCAATTTAATGACACTGAATTATTCCAATGTGTCTTAATGCCTTAGGACTTCGCAGGAATTACTTAAGGCAAAGACTATTCATATATAGATTTCAACACAAAGTACTTAATCACTGGAAGCATGCATATCCACCACGGTATAAAAGATACTACAATTTTTTAAATCTGGAACAATAAAGAACAAATACATTTATTCTTCCATTTATCCTTCTGTGGATCCATTCATTACAAAATAGTGGATGCTAGCTTGATACGTGTAGAGCTATTGTTTAAGCCGTGGCGATAGGAGAATGATAGTTGTAGAGCTTACAAACCCAGGTGTTTAGTCAATCAACATTAATATATTTTAACAAATGATCAAAAATAATACTACTATTAATTTTCTTCAATATCTATTAAATCAACCACATTCTTAGGTGGGGTAAACTAATAAAATCCAAGTTTGATAATGATCAGAGCCATACAGAAAAATCTTAGATTTTACTCTCCAGGGGTATGGGAAGTTCTTGTTACCATGGATGAACTTGAAACACATAAAACACCTGATAAAAGAGCATATGACCAAATTTAAAATTTCCTTTACAGAAGCTAAAAGGCAAATTATATTATGCTCCTAGGGGAAAATGCGATGGTAAATGTTACATTGTCTTATATATATAATGCATCAGTGGTAATTTGCAATGCATCAACAAGACTTTGAGAAGCACGGCATGGTAGAGACCAACAAGCACTGTCTTCCCAATTCAGAAATCCTCTCTTGAGCATCGCTGAGAGAGCGTCAATTCATTAATGGCTCTTAAATTAACATCTTCCCTGTGAAAGTGTGGGAAAATGTACCAACAGCAGGACTTTATGATGACTGCTTGTTTACACTGGAGCCAGACACCTAAACAAGTATCTTTCAGAAAATATTTCGAAGAAGTTAGGGGGAGGGTCACCACATCATCTAATAGTCAGTTGAGAGAAAGAGTAAATAGAAAACAAATGAATAATACTCACTAATGAAGATTCCCTTCACTATTCTATGTAAGTTATGTGATGTCCATAATATCTTCATTTATGCTAATTTGAACAGAATATGGTAGAAAAGTTATTTGTTTTCCATTTATTCATTTTATTATATTTTCGATTACCATGTATTCCCCTTCCACCACCCTCCCGATGCAATCCCCACATTGTTGTCCATGTCCATAAATCCTTTTTTCCTTTTTTGCTCAGTCCCTCCACCCCTGACTGTCTCCCCCATAGTTGTCACCTGCTCTCCATCTTTGAGTCTGTTTCTATTTTGCTTGTTAGTTCAGTTCATTCATTAGATTCCTAATACAAGTGAAATCATATGGTATTTGTCTTTCTCTGACTGGCTTATTTCATATGGTTCTCTAGGTCCATCCATGCTGTTGCATAAAGTAAAAGTTTCTTCTTTTTATGGCTGAGTAGTATTCCAGTGATTTGATTTCTGACGAAAAGATTCAAAAGGCTTGAGATACTAATTTCTACAGTGTTTAAATACTTCAATACTTGAAACATGTGTTGTTTTCATCATATACTTCATAAGAAACTGAAAACTCCTTGAGTATTAAGCTACATTAAACACCTTTGATTCCTATTAATTTAAATAGGCAACACTATAAGAATTATCCTACCATTTTGATCACATATTCACAAGCAGAGTTTAGCCCTAGTTTTCTTTCGCTTAATCAAAAAAAAAAAAAATGATACAGTATTATTGAATGTTGCCAATATAGGACCATCAACTTCTTTATTTTCTCTCCTATAGCAACACTGTGTATATACAGATAGATATAGATAGATATAGATATTACTAAAATCGTGTATTCAATTGTTATTTTAATTAAATAGTTATAAATCTCTTTTATTTTCATCATAATCTGGGCGTGAAAACAACCCAAATATCCATCTTTCTTGTTTGCAATGTGCCCCAGTGTTGCCATCCAATCTAGCCAGCAACATTATGGTGCCGTGGGCAAAGTAGTAGTTTAATCAAATATATTTAAAATCACTGAAACTATTACTTTTCACTTTGTGTTAATCAGGACTCTACCAGCAAAACTTAAGGTATTCTGGATATTTAAAACAGAGGGAATTTAACAGAGGGAACTGATCACAAAGGGATGGAAAAGCTGAGAGCCAACCCCAGGAATGAGAGCAGCAGCGGGAAAGCACCACTGCTGTTAGGGTGGAAGATCAAACGGGTGAGGCACAAACAGAACCGCGAGCCGGTGACGGGGTGGAAATTGGAGCAAAGAGGTTCCTTGGGAGATGGAGACATTGCTGGATATGACCCAAAGCAATGAAGGAAGGGACAAACAGACACCCTGGCCTCTAAACCCTTACGTCCTCCATTCTCCCGAAACTACCTATCATTGGCCAACCACAGCTGAAGACACGTCTGACTTGGGAATATGGCTGAGGGATGAGCTCCACCGTCTATCTCCGACAGCATCGGGCCCAGAACTGTTGTATACAGGACATGCACATTTCTCTAAACTCTTCAGAAGCCTGGTATTGCAGAATTAACTTATTCTGTGGGGCTGTCTAATTCCAATGCCAATTTATTTAAAATAAGCACATTTTTAATGTTTGTGTTCGAAGATTTATCCACATGGGCTTACAAATTCTTCTGAATTAAAAAGATTGAGCAAGGGTACACTTATCTATAAATTTAAAAAATACTATTTTTCTTCAATATAATAAATTATTGCATATTAATATGCTAAATAATAAGTCATGCTAATAGAACAGCTCAGGAACATCACTACAGGTAATATTGTAGCATTTTATTCCATATTTTGAAACACATTTTTCCAAATTGACTCAGCACGACAATCTATTATCCCCTCTATTTTAAAGAAAAAAATCTAAATTATAAATACATTTTTTCAATGGTACTATATAATAAACATATAGGTTTTTAAATAATACCTTAATGTTCAAAATTGAAAATACCTATACACCTGAAGTGTACCTGGGATATGTGATGCACCAATGTATGGGAATGACTCAGCAGACAATATGAGACTCTTCAATGATATTCTTGAAGTATAATATAATTGATTTTTATTGCTATTAGTAATTCTTCATTCTCATAAATAAATCATTTACTCTCTTGTATCCAAACTGAACTAATTGATATAGTCCAATGAAAAGTCAAATGTATTGGATGAATGGACTAAGAAGTAATAAATATTTGTCATATCCATTTATAAATCCACTTTAAAAAGTTTTGTGTCTTCCAGTAGAAAGATTTTCTGTGGAAATGTGCTCTATGTTTTATGCCTTACTCAAAAGTCTTCATTCTTATTAGAGTATCATATAAGTTCCATTCAAATGTACTGTGTTAAAATAATGGAGTTGTGTTCAACTTTGTTAAGGTAAAATATATCACATTTAAGAAAAGAATCTCCTTTCATTTGATTAAAGCATGGCAAGTAGGGAATAGCATATTTTGAATTCATATCAGAAAGGTGGCTAAAATGTACAAAATTCATACAGAAGAGTTGAAGTAGAAACAGATTGAAATAATTAGTTTAATAATGGCATGTGTTTTTAAAAATATTCAGACACTGGATGTAAATGAGGATGTTCCTTGCATTGTTTCCAAAGAATATCAGACATTTTGGACATGTTAACATAACTATGTTCACTAATAAAGTAAGAATAAAACAATGGATTCACCTTAAATTAACTATAAAACTACATTTCAAAAAATCATCTGAAATTGATGTATTGATCCAGAGCTGAGTTATGTTCCCCTAGATTTCCCACATCTAGAAATACCAGGTACTGAAATGTGATCAAGTTGGTTCTAGCATCTCCTGTTCTTTGTTATCTCTCCCATGAAATGTTTACTCAGGTCTTCCATACAATGGAAAATGCAATTTAAAGACTGGAGGAAAAGTTAATTCTCTATATATGGTTAACAAGTTTTATTATGTATAAAATACTAATACACATTAAATGTAGCTGCAATCAAAGTCACTTTTTAATAAATTCATGAATATATTAATTTGGGTTGGTAGCAAACTACAAATGTACCCTAGGCATCCATGTATTTATTTGAATCCAAAGTTTAAGTAAGGGAAATGCCAAACATTATGTTATTGAGTAGATGTATCATTAAATACTTTATCAAGAAGGTCCAAATAGCTATAGTGAATCCTCCAGACATTTATCAGTGAATAACATTATTAGAAGAAATGGACAATTTGACATTTAATACATTGCTTCACTAACATTAAAAGACAAAGTTAAAATTATAAGAATGTCAAAATTATTAAAGGAAATTTCATGGTAAGTCCTGTAAATCAAACAGAGAAGACCGCCTACTAATGACAGATGTAATTAGTAGATCATAGAATGAATTTCTCTTTTGTATTATAAACCAGTTAAGGAGCTTTGTTTTTCTTGATTCTTTTCTCTAAAACAGACATTGTGGCATTTAGGAGATAAAAATGTATCATTTGACCTTTAAACTTCTGTTTCCTTAATGTAGCCACAAGCAACAGAGTCACTGAGTGACATGTTTGCACTTTCAGGCCTTTAGCACTTAAAGTTATTTGATAACTGTTATGCTACTATTTGCTTTTTAATAGAGACACCTTGAGGAATGTGTTAGATTAAAAAGAGTATATAATGTAAAGCTTAATAAATAATATAATGTAATCAGTAAAGTATTCACACCAGATTTAGGTACTTTAATTGGGATGGGGGTGGGGGGCCTGTGGTTGAAGGTAAATTTTGTGTAATTTGATTTGTTTTCTAATGAGTTACAGAATAACATCATATATAACTCTAAATATCCAAAGCGAAAATATAAAATGTAACTCTGACATTACTTTTGATGAAAAATATGTCACCTGACTTATACGCAATTCGTTTTTAAGTTCTGTCTCTACTGGTCTACGTACACAGAGTCAACTCCAGTTGCAGGGGAGGAGTTAAGAAAAACAACTGAGAATTTCTTGTAAATATATATATATATGTTAAAATAGTTAAAAATCCATGAACAATGTAAAAAGGTGAAAAAATGGGATACTCTCTATGGAGTTCTAGAACTACTATAAGCAAATTACTTTGGGTAAAAAGTAATGCAGATCAGATTTCTCTCACATATGACAAAAAAAAGGATTTCTTTTATTTAAAAAAAAAAACACTGTAAATGGTTAAGAAAAATCATTTAGAAGAGCAATTCTATTCTGCTTAAAAATGTTGAAAGTCAAAAGTCCCCTAAAATAAGATACTACAAAACTCAGGATATAGCAAAAAAAAAAAAAGGATGAGGTACAATGCATACAAGTATACAAGGACTGCACTAAACCAACACTGGAAAGATACAGTCCCCACTAGTTAGAGATCTGGCATTAGAAGCAATGAGTGAACTAACCATAAGTCTCTTAGAAGCAAACTGTGGGTTCAGCTACTTCAATTAGCCATTGTATTTATTAGATTGCCCATTAGAAACAAAATGTTAAGATATATCATCAAAATATAAGCAGTCTATCAAATCCTTTAGGCTCAAAATATTAATGCTCATTACAAATATGTGATATGCTGCTACAAAAACATATAATAGATTGCACCTTCCATGATATTTGTTTACAACCTCTGAAAATAATGTTTCATCCTTACCACTGTTGTTCAAACTTTTAAAACAAACTTAATATAAAGAACATAAACATGGTCTTAATTTCTATCCTCTATGTGACAAAGAGTTCATTGCTTTTACCAACAATGAAAAGGTACTTTGCTAAGTTATACAAATCATTTCATTATTTTTGTACACACCCAGCAGCATTTGTGATTACAGCAAAGATAACAAAGTATATTGTAAAAGCATGCTATTAGTATATATTAGATACCATAAGTATATTCCATACATATTTGAACTCATAAACATGTTTCAGAAGATAAAAGTCATATACCACACCCAGATATCATATCATTACATTTAAAATGTTATGTGATCTAAACAGAAACATATCTCACGCTCCCACCTTAGACATGCCATGTATACAGATTTTGTGCAATCCACACGTAAAAGCCAACTACCACCCAGTGGAGAGAAAGAAGATCTTTCAGGGAGATCTGAGGTATACATCAGGTGGAGGTGTCAGGGGGAGAAGGCAGGGCAATGGAAAACGAAGGAATAAGAGCATTTAGCCTTATTCTGATCTAAGTACGGCTGACCATCAATTTATATTTTCTCAGGAGAGAAAATGTTTCCAGAAGCTGCAGTGTTGCTTAGGAATAACATCAGGCTATGGATACTCATTAATGACAAAACATTTCAGTGCTCAAGCTTGGGGATAACAAGGGAAGAAAGGAGAGTGATAAAAGGAAGTAAAACTGAAGATGCAAAGAGGGAGGGAGGGAAGTGGGAAGAAAAAGAGAATGGAGAAAATGGGGGGGGGGCAGAGAGAGACCAAGATCCTGTGCACATGTGTGAGTAACAGTGTGTGGAACAGTGAAGAAGTGTGTGCCTTTTAAACAGTGAAAGAAAATCTGAATGTGGAAGTGGTTGTGAGAGCACGGAAGGACCCAACGTGTGTGAGGATGTGAGACAGAGAGTATGTGAAGGAGTGTGTTTAAGAAAAAGAGATTTGTGAGGGTGGAAAAAATGGTAGGAGGGTGTTGGAGGGAACATGCATGTGTATGTGACAGGGACAGGGAGAGAGATGGGAAATGTGACGGCAAAAAAAGGGGATGACAAGATCACAGAATGGGGACACTAATGAACATAAGTGAGCAGTGGGCTAGGATGAAGAGTGGAGGAAAGGGGTTTAAATAAGAGGATAAAAAATGAGAGCAGAGGCGATTTTTTATAATAGAGAAAATTGAGGATAAAATACAAGAGAGAAGAAAGGATAGAGAGGAAACAGAAAAGGAGGGGAAAGAGGCAATGGACAGAAAAGAGAGTAAGAAGAGGGTGGGGAAATGGGAGAAAAAAGAAAGAGAAGGGAGAAAAGGGAAAAAGCGGTGAGAGGAAAGAAAGAAAGCTGAAGAGGGAGTGTCCAAGTGAGAAGGGAAATAAATGGGAGCGAGGAGCGAGCAGTTTGAAAAAGTCACTTAGACTAGAGTAAAACAGAAACAAACCTGATAAACTTGCCAGACTCTGCAAGAGTACCCAATGACAGTAAAACAGAGACCTTGTGAATTGAGTTTCAAAGTGCCACCTGTCCCTCCTAAACCGCACACCTCACTCATCGCGGGGCTACTTGGCATTCGGGCAAAGTGCTTTAGCATCACGAGTCCAGCTTGCTACCTGCCCCAACCTAAATGGACCACGGCTGGGGCAGAATCAGCACCTGGATGTCTTGAGACGTGGTCTTTTG
>PVKM010002526.1:14905-64334 GCA_004027735.1 Carollia perspicillata | reverse complement strand
AAAAAACAGAAAAAGAAGATTTGTCCAAAGAGTGAAACAGTTTCAGTCTAATGCACAGGAACACAGGCTTGGTGTTCGTAGCAGTTATTTGCACGCACAGTTGTGACAGTTAAGGTAAGCAAGTCCTTCGCTGGTGTTACACCCAGTGAACCCAACAAACATTCAACCCATTCAACCCAACAAACATTTCCCGATGGCCCTTTAGATCCTGTGTCAGCTCTGAAAAATTCGGTTTAGTTATTTGTTCAATGGAGAAAATGCTCTCTTCCCCAAATTTTGTTTCTTTAATATTAACTTTGTAACGTCTATAAAACACTTTAAACTGTCCAGAGCATATCTTTCCTGTAAGTGAACGCCCAGTTCCTAGCCTTCTACACACATTTAATTTGCAATAAAATATTTTTAAAGGAAAAATGAAAGAATGATATTCTATGGTTACTTAATCTTTATGTAGAACTATGGTTCTCAAATTGTGTGCCAAGATACCCTGAGGCCCAGCAGCAAACTCTCGGGTCGCCCTGGGATATTTATTGAGTTGGCCAAGAAGTTCATTGTTTCTTTTCTGTAAATAGGAAACCAATTTTGTTAGATTGTACTCTGAGAGCTGCCATATAAGCATGCATTTACAAAAATTATCAAAACTGCTGAATCTTTGTGTAGTTATTTTAATATTTAAGAAAATAAGCCACATTTTGGCAGATGCTTTATTATTTAGAGAAAGGTACAGGTGTAACTGAAATGCTAACAAGATAGAGAAGGTGCTGTGATTGATTTAATGCGTCAAAAACTGTGTGCTAAGTTTTGTGCTGGAGATTTCTCTGGATTATGTTCCGCAGTAGGGTGGACCAATTAAAGTTGATAGCAATCAAATTGAGACATTAATTGACAGCAATCAATGCTTTTTTTTTTTAAAGGTTTTATTTATTTACTTTTAGAGAGAGGGGAGGGGAGGGAGAAAGAGAAGGACAGAAACATCAGTGTGTGAGGAATCACTTGCCCCCATCTGGGAACCTGACCTGCAACCCAGGCATGTGCCCTGATTGGGAATAGAACCAACAACCTTTTGATTTGTAGGCCAGCACTCAATCCACTGAGCCACACCAGCTAGAGCAGAGAACAATCAATATTATGTCACATGGGAGATAGCTGATATACTCAAAATGTCCAAATCACTGAAGTTATGGCTGAAAGTGAAAAATGTGTCTTTTACAGAAAAAAACTAAATGAGCTTTTTGGCCAACCCAATAAAATTCTTCAGGGAATCACAGCATCACCTGTTGGGCACAATGCAAACTACTACTGTTACATTATTAGGGATTTCTTTTGGCCTAAAGGACTCCACGAAAAATTACTGAGACACAGTGTGCCATAAATCAAGAAAGTTTGGAACTTTGGGTTGGAAACCCGGTGTATAGGGAAGAAACCAAGAATAGAGCCCCTAATCTCTTAGAAATTCATATTTAAAACTTACAAAAGTCATTTGTGTGTTAAAGGATTAGTCTTGGCTAAGGAAAGGTTTGGTGCTTGCCCTCAGCCCTTGGGAAGTAACCTCTAGTCTCTGACGGAAGGAATAGCCTAACCAGTGAGTCTCACTGGTTACCTGGGATCCTTAAGCCACACACTTAGTCTGTGCTAACAATGTGATTTATGTTGGGGTCTTGGGTCCTGTGGTATCAGCTTATCCTATGGAGGGGCTGGAACAAAGATCAGCCAGCCATGTCTGTCTCACTGATTTCTAATGCAAACCCAGGACACCAGTGCCTGGTGAGCATCTGTGGTTGGCAATATCCCATGCATGTTGTTACACATCATTACTGGGAGAAATAAATGCTGGCCACGCAATGCACTGGGAGAAGACAGCTGGCGCCTTCATGCCTGATCTGTCCTGGACCTTGCACTGTGTATCTTTGCCTGTTGTGAATTTTCATCTGCCTTCTTTCACTGCAATAAGCCAGAACTATAAGTGAACAGTTTGGCTGGGTTCTGAAAGTCTTTCTGGAGAAGTATTGAACCTGAGGGTATTCTTGACAACTTCTTAAATGACGACAATTCAAAAACAGAAATTCATGAACATTTTTAGGTTTCCATTTTTCTTGTTTTCCCTAGCAAAAAGATGTCATTGAGAATGTATGATATTCACTAATGCAAGATAATACTAGTTTAATATAAAATGAAAATGTATTACCTTGTTCTGGGCGTACAAGAAAGTTGATTTCCTTTGATAATAGAGATAAATAATTGACCTTTTTAATATACAGTTTGCTTGAGATTGGTTTTAACATTTTGCTTGACATAATCCAGCAAGAGGATTAAATGATTTTGAATTTTTCTAGACTGACAGCTTAAGCCATTGAGTTGCATTTATTTTACAATTATAGAAATAATATTATCTATTTATCTCCTAACACACTGTTACCAAGTTGGAATGGGAAAACCCAGCTGCCTTTGGGGGATGCTAAATATCACAAGCTGCTTCTCAAACATTGTGGAATCAATAAAGCTCAAAATATTTTCTCAAACACTTTAAAAAAATTTCTCAGCATGTAAGTATCTTCAAAGGCTTTTTATATAAATATTCCTAACTCAGAGCTCCTGCCAAGGTGGAGGGGTAGGTAGATATGGATATGTCTTGCTTCTTCCCACAACCACAAGAAGGATACCAACCAATTTAAAAACAAAATACAACCAGAACTGCCAGAAAATCAACCTGTATGGAAGTCTGACAACCAAGGAGTTAAAGAAGAAGAATTCATCCAGATAGGTACACCGAGACAAAGAAATATGACCCAAATGAAAGAACTGATTAAAACTCTAGAAAAACAACTAAGCAACAAGGAGATAGGCAACCTATGAGATGCAGAGTTCAAAACACTGGTAATCAGGATGTTCACAGAAATGATTGAGTATGGTCACAAAATAAAGGGAGAAATGAAGGTTATACAGAGTGAAATAAAGGAAAATATACAGGGGACCAACAGTGAAGGGAAGGAAACTGGGACTCAAATCAATGATTTGAAACAAAAGGAAGAAATAAACATCCAACCACAATAGAATGAAGAAACAAGAATTTGAAAAACAATAAGGAGAGGCTTAGGAACCTCTGGGACAACTTTAAGTGGTCCAACATCCAAATTATAGGGGTGCCAGAAGGAGAAGAGGAAGAGCAAGAAATTGTAAACATAGTTAAACAAATAATGAAGGAAAACTTCCCCAGTCTGGTGAAGGAACTAGACATGCAAGTCCAGGATGCTCAGAGAGTCCCAAAGAAGTTGGATCCAAGAAGAAACACACCAAGACACATCATAATTACATTAGCCAAGATTAAAGACAAGGAAAAAAATCTTAAAATCAGTGAGAGAAAAGGAGACAGTTAACTACGAAGGAGTTCCCATAAAACTATCAGCTGATTTCTCAAAAGAAACCTTACAGGCAAGAAGGGGCTGGAAAGAAGTATCCCAAGTTGTGAAAGGCAAGTACCTACATCCAAGACTGCTCTATCCAGCGAAGCTATTGTTTAGGATGGAAAGGCAGATAATGTGCTTCCTAGATAAGGTCAAGTTAAAGGAGTTCAACATCACCACACCATTGTTATACGAAATGATCGAGGGACTTATCTAAGAAAAAGAAGAAGATCAAAAACTATGAACAGTGAAACAACAACAAACTCACAATTATCAATAACTGAACCTAAAAAAAACAAAAACTAAGCAAACAACTAGAACAGGTACACAATCACAGAAATGGAGATCACATGGAGGGTTATCAGTGGGGAAGGGGAGGGGGAGAATGGGGGAAAGGTACAGCAAATAAGAGGCATAAATAGTAGGCACAAAATAGACAGGGGGAGGTTAAGAATAGCATAGGAAATAGAAAAGTCGAAAAGTTTAAATGTACAAACTACGGACATGAACTAACACGAGGGGGCAGAATGCGGAAGGGAGGGAGGTGCAGAGAGGAGGGGGAGAATGGGGAGAAAAAACGGGACAGCTGTGATAGTATAATCAATAAAATATACTTAAAAACAAATATTACTAACTCATTTAAATGTTATTTTTGTTATCTTTAGAAGACTTTGGAGCTGTTATTATAAACTTTGTGGGAATGATACTGTATTTTATAATTGTAAAAAGGGAAAAGGACAAGAGCGGGCAAATTAATACCTGTAGTTAAGTCATATTTTGTCATTGATTGTATATTTGCCTGAACTTTTCTGGACCTCGGGTTTTACTTCTGCAAATTGGGAAGATTGGACTAGATGACTCTAAGGTTCATCTCAATACTAAAATCATTTTCCATTTAACCAATAGGTATTAATCTGAACTTTGCGCACATTGTTGTGAAAAGTATAGGGCCTATAAATAGTAAATATAGCTCAATCCATGTCCTGAGGAATCTTGTAATTAAACAGAGAAGACAGATGTCAAGCTATAATATCAGAGTTTTGATGGATGCTCTCATAGAACTATAAACTTGGGACTTTGGAAGTCACAATGCAGGGAAAATTTCTGCCTAAGGGGATCATAGAAAGTTTCATGGAGGACCTGAAGATGAACTAGCTTTCTACAGGTGGAGAGGGAAGTAAGGATAATAACTATGTCAGTAGGGGAATTATATGAGCAAATGCATGATGGCAGAACACATGTGACTTGAGTGGAGCTAGTGGTCCTGGGTGTCTGATTATATGCAACGAGGAGAGAAAGGACAGAAGATGAGGCAGGAAAGATAAGCTGATCCAAAATTGTTCAGGGACTTTTTGCTGAATAGTTTCGTTTTCCCTTCTGAATCCCCTTTCCGCTTTTGTCTACCCTCTGTGTCCCTGGAGGCTGACCCACAGGGGCATATGTCAATAACTTCAACTGCCCTCTGCTTTCCAAAGCAGTTCAGCCCAGGGAAGGCACTGTCAGGCGACCAGAGTTTTGGTCTTTATTTTTCTGGCTTTCAGTTGGCAGGTCCCCGTGCGTCATCTGCGCCCTGCTATCGAAGACCATGGGTGCTATCATCTCTGGATTCTGAGAGTCTCTCCTGGCCACAGTAGGTATAGTATTTTCCTAGGGCTGCTGTAACAAACTGGATTGTCTAAGGAAACAAAAATTTATTGTCTTATATTTCTAGAGGCTAGAAACATGAAACCAAAGTTTCAGCAGCAGGGCCGTGCTCCCTCTGAAATCTGTAGGGGAAAACTCTTCCTCGTCTCTTCTGGGTTTCTGTGTTTGCTGGCAATCCTGGGCATTTCTGGGCTTGCAGAAACACCAGCCCAACATTTGCCACTGTCATCATTTGGCCACCTTCTCTCTATGTGTCTGTTTCCATGTCTCTTCTTATATGGGCATCGGTTATAATGGATTAAGGGCACGCAGTGCTCCAGTATGACCTTATTTTATCTAATTACATCTGCAATGATCCTAGTTCCAAACAAGATAACATTCTAAAGTACTGGGGGGTTAGGACTTCACGTATCTTTTGAGGAGACACAACTCAACTTATAACAAGAGGTAAGGTTCCCCAGAGATGCTAATCCCAGGGTACCACACTATGCCTTACGCAAGTCCTAAACCCTGTCCACATCTTTGTAATTGGCCCCTTACTAAGCTTTGTTAAGCTACCCAACTTACTTCTGCCATCTGTTTTCTTCAGAGATTCTGATTATGTAGAATGATCGTCTTGACAATGATTTGACCAGATGTTTTGATTTATTTTATTTTGTTTCAGAGAGTGGAATATATTTAGCAGGAGAATAATAATCAGTTCTGGGTGTAAGAACAATAGATATTGTGGAAAAGTAAAATATGCTTAGAAAAAGAAGACGCAGGAGATAAGATATAAGATAGTAGCCTATTGTTATGTTATGTTCTCATGTTGAGATATGACAGGGTCTCAAGTGGGAAGGAATACCCATGACTTCCTGTATCCCAGGGTAAAGTCCAATGTCTTCTTTAAGGTCTTTCATTAGGTTTTCCCTTTTCTCAGACCCCTGCCCCACTCCCACCTCACTCACTACACGGACTCTCCTGGCCCCTCACCATTCCACATATGTCCCTATGACACTCTTACTCCAGTGCCTGGATTCCTGTTCCCTCTGCCTGGTGAGTTCTTGCACCTGGGCTCTGCTCAGTATGTCCCTTTGTCTTACAGACCTTTTGCACCAACCTCAGTAAAATGTCACCACCCTCATGTATCTTATTCCCGGTCATCTCTAGCCCTTCAGTCCCTTTCCTCCCAAATATATGCCAAGTGATACGGTATATGTTTATTTACTTTTTATTTATTAATTGTGCCTCTCCCCCCTTAGCTTTTGAGCTCCATGAGTTCAAGGGTATTTTTCTGTCCGTTATTTTTGTCTGCAGTGGATAGAAATGTGCCTCACAGTCGTAGGTGCTCAATAAACACTCATTAAATGGTAGTCACCTTTAGAGGGAGAATCTATGGGATATGGTAATAGATGTAGTGTAGTGAAAAGGATGGCATATAAGGAATTAAATATAGCTCCAATGGTTCCCTGCCACTTACGTAAACCTGATTTCATACAAGTTACTTTTTATGCCTTTCTAAAACAAAATTTTCTAACCCTGCTTAGTTATTTTTGCATTTACATTTCAACAATTTTTAAAAATTTCAAATGTCTTTTATTTATCATTTATTTATTTATTTTTCATTTTTAGACAGAGGGGAAGGGAGAAAGAGAGGGACAGAAAGAGAGGAATCAGTGTGCAGTTGCCTCTCGTGCACCCCCTACTGTGGACCTGGTCTGCAACCCAGGCATGAGCCCTGACTGAGAATCAAACCAGCGACCTTCTGGTTCTCAGGCCAGCGCTCAATCTACTGCGTCACACCAGCCAGGGCTCAAATGTCTTTTCAAAAATCCTAATGTTTGTGAGAGAAATCAGTAATTTTTATGAGATATGTGAGCAGATTATGACTCAAATACAGTTTTAAGATGGTGCCTCAGGTTTATATTCTGTTACTAGGGTATATTAGCTGATGCTACCGATACTGTTCTCTGTGGGGGGTTGTGGCTGGGACTTCTATAGCTTTATTCCCCTTTCCCTCAACTTCGTGTAACAGTCTTGTTTGCCTGTGCCTCATGAGTTGATGCAACGCTTCCTTCTTTGTATGAAATAGTTAACTTAGAGAATTAGTCAATGTATTAACGTGATTATCCATCTTGTTCTGTGATGCATGATATTTGTTATTTAATTGCTTGCTTCCAATTTTATGGATGACTAAGAGTTATTGTGAAATTATAACTCAACAAGGTCGTATGGTACAGGCTTTCCCTCACCTAAGAAGCTGTCCAGCGTGGTGCCAACATTTCTCAAAATGGCATCTGAGGATGAAATTCTGCAGGCTTATGGGGACACAGTCTGCTGACCTCTGACTGTTATCGTGAGTCATACATGGATCTGCAAAACCTCTCAGACCCTATACTCTGGAGAGCATTTATGTTATTAAGAATAGCTCTTTTCACCCTGGTTGATGTGGCTCAGTGGACTGAGTGCTGGATGCAAACCTAAAGGTTGCAGGTTTGGTTAGCAGTCAGGGCACATGCCTAGGTTGTGGCCTGGTCCAGAACCAGGTCCCCAGTGGGGCCATTCGAGAAGAGGCCAATTGATGTTTCTCTCACGCATCAATATTTCTTTCCCTTTCTTTCTCCATCTCATCCTCTACCTCTAAAAATAAATAAATAAATAAAATCTTTTTAAAAACCTGCCTAATTCTTTAATAGGAAAAGGACAGTCTTTTTAAATTCATAGGGAAAATGAAGTAAGAAAATTAGGATAATTTTTAACATCACCAGTGATAAATAACCATCAATGAACCTGAATTAAACATGATGACTTTTGGGAAAACTATCTTCTTTGTTTCCCTCAGATCATATGATCAATAAAGTATGTTATAGTCTAGATATAATGCTTATTTTTATATGTAGCAGTGAGAACTCAGAGCGTATAATATTTTTTTTCCCGTTTTACAAATACATTTCTTATTGTTTATTCTGTTACAGTTGTCCCAATTTTTTTTCTCTCTTTTGCTGCCCTCCACCCGGCCCACCCCTCTCACACACAATCAGTCTCCTCTCCCTTGTCCAGGTCCGTGAGTCACTCACACATGTTCTTTGACTAATCCCTTCCTCTTCTTTCCACTATTATCCCCCTCACATCTCCTCTCTGACTGCTGTCAGTCTCTTCCATGTTTCCATTATTCTGGTTCTATTTTTCTCATTAATTTATTCTGTTCATTAAATTCTGTTTATAAGTGAGATCATATGGTATTTGTCTTTTTGCTAACTGGCTTATTTTACTTAGCATAATAGTCTCTGGTTCCATCTGTGTTGTAGCAAGAGGTAAGACTTCCTTTTAGCTTTCTGCTTCATAGTATTCCACTGTGTAAATGTACCACAGTTTTTTAATCACTCATTTACTGATGGCCAATTGGGCTGTTTCTGACACAGCTATTGTAAATAGCACTGCTATGCACATAGGGGTGCATGCACTCTTTTGAACTGGTGTTTCAGGATTCTTAGGGTATATTTTCAGCAATGGAATCACTGGGTCATAAGGCAATTCCACTTTTAATTTTTGAAGGAAATTTCATACTATTTTCTGCAGTGGCTGCACCAGTCTGCATTCCCACCAGCAGTGCACTAGGGTTCCCTTTTCTCCACATCCTCACCAGCACTTGTTGTTTGTTGATTTATTGATGAAAGCCATTCTGACAGGTGTGAAGTGATCTTTCATTGTGCTTTTAATCTGCATCTCACTGACAGCTAGTGATGTTGAGCATTTTTTCATATGTCTATGGGCCATATATATGTCCTTGGAGAAGTGTCTATTCAGGTCCTTTGGGTTACTTGTCTTCCTGGTGTTGAGTCACATGAGTTCTTTATATATTTTGGAGATAGTTTATATTATAAGTGTTTATATTTAAACCCTTATCTGATGTATCATTGGCAAATATGTTCTCCTTTATAGTCAGTTCCCATTTTGATGATGGTTTCTTTAGCCATGCAGAAACTTTCTTTAAATTTACAATACTCACCTGAAAGACTATTAAGTAAAAGTTTTAAAAGAAACTTAGAGGAAAATTCAGTTGTTTATTAAAAATTATAATCAAGTTATTTTAAGAAGTCAAATTATGATAACTTTCTGGCTAGGGAGAACTATGATTGTTGGTTTTATGCCATTTTCCTCTGAATTCAAAGCAGCCAGATTATTTCTGCTGAGGCTAACACTGCAAAAATATTGTGAAATAAGCAATGTGGGTGTTAATGTTTCCTCTACCTTATTTTGCTCATGGTAGAAGTGCTAGAATCTTGTGTTGCTACTTGGAAAATAGTGTTGCCCATCTTATTAATCTGTCAAGACGCAGAATTTCCCTTAATCATTCCCTCCATGAAAACCTGCTTTCCCCGTGTCCAGTTCCTTCAAGCCTGGGGCTGCCCTCCAAATGACCAGGGGGAAATACTATCCTTAATACTATCACACATGTCTGTAGCATGATTCAAAAGGTGTTGTCACGTGCATTATCTCATGCCATTATTCAACTTACGCCCCAGGAATGTTTACTATATAGAGGTCGGCAAACTATAGCTCACCACCGCCTTTTGTATAGCCCTCAAAGTAAGAACAGTTTTTATGTTTTAAGGGACAATTAATAAAAATAAAGGAAAAGGATATGAAACAGACGTCTGCTAAAAAAACAGAACATATTTACTGTATGCCTCTTCACAGGTGAAGTTTTCGTTACTGAGTTCTCTTCTCTTGCTCTCAATTTCTTTCCCACAGAATGGAAGGAGAATAATTACTCCTTTCTCACTAACCGTAGCCTGAGACCCTGCTGACCTTACCGTCCTTACTCATCCGTCTCTTTGAAGATGCAGTAGGGAGAAAGCAATGGAAGGGAAGGAACAAATAAGACAAAGGGAGAAGAAAGGATGGGGTTATAGAGAGTTGCATTGTGTTAGAAGAACGTGAATAAAAGATTCCAAAATAGGAGCTACTTTCCCTTGTTCTTCTTTAACTCAGATGTATCCTCAGAGTATGAACAATTAATAATAAGAAGGATGAGAAGTAGGAAGAAGATGAAAATTGAATACTTTTGGACACTTTGTACCAAGAACTCTGGGATGTACATTCACATACATTATCTTACTTAGTTCTCAATGTATACAAATAGTGTCCTACATAAATCAATGACTCAAGAATGATCTGTGATTCTTAGTGGCTCATAAAATAATGTGGCCCCAAAGACGTCTAACAGAAAGATAGAATAGATAGAGGTTAGGAATATGTATTAAACTACAGGAGTAAAATCCCTAGGACATGGTCCAAATTGCTGTTATTGGATATGCAACACCAGAAAGCTTGGCTAATTCCCATCTATGGTAAGTTTTAAATCACATAATTATTTAGTCTTCAATTTTTTCATCTGCAAAATTAGAGGGATTACATGGATCACTTGAATGTATTCCATCTCTAAGGGCAATTGGCCTAAAATGCCATCATTAGTTAAACTGTGAGTAATCACATTCTTCCAGGTCCAAAGCATATCAACAGTTAAAACAATAAAATTACATCATGACTTTGACTGTCCTGAAGGGTATGAAAGTGAGTTAGGATCAAGTTCAATAAAAAAATACAACTTTTCAAAATATGTATCTACTTTTCTTGATATGCTAGATACTATAATAGAACATATTCTCCTAGAGATTTAACAGTTCTATGTGTTTTTCAAACTTTAAGAACTGACAATCAAGTTCTACTTCAATGGCCATACAAGTTTCTATTGAACCAATCCTCCCTTGCACATTACCTTTGGTATCCCTGCTCTCACACCATGTAGAACAGTTAACTGGAGAAGGGTGCTAGGCCTACCTATAAAAGCCTTAATCACTGGGCTTTGAAGGAAATAATAGGAGAATATTTTTGTGACTTGAACATAGGCAATGTTTTCTTTGGCAGATGAGGAAAAAATTAACTCTACAAAACAAATTATAAACTATCAATCTATCAGACTTTAAAACTTCTCCTTAAAAGAAATGCAAAATCATTAAATTGAAGTCTGGGAGCAAAAATTTTTTAAATGTATATCTGATAACAAACACTGATATTTAAGTTGTATTAATATTTCTATAAGTTGATAGTAAGAAGGTCAAAGAACCCAAAAAATAGGCAAAGAATTTGAAGAGAAAATTTTAAAAAAGAAGATATATAAATGACAAATAAGTGTGGGAAAAAGTATATACATCATTCATTGTCAGGCAAATACAAATTAAAACCTCAAGGGGATACCGCTACACAACCATCAGGATGGCTAGGCTTTAAAAAGACTCATAATGCTAAATGCTGGTGAGGAAGCTGAGCAAGTAAACTTCTCATACATACTTCTCGGTAATGTAAAAGTATACAACTACTTCATAAAAAGAGTTCTACATTGCTGTAAAAGTAAACATATACCTATCCTATAACCCACTAATTCTGTATGATTGACTGGAGTTGAACTCATAAATATTCCTTTATGCAAAGAAGAAGAAAGTACTAACAAGGTGATGCAGACTGCATATTTTCGTTTTCTCAAAATCTGTATGTTGAAACCCACTCCCCTAATGTGATGGCATTTGGAAGTGAGGCCTGTGGGAGTCCTTATGAGTGGGAGTAGAACACTTGGAAAAGAGGCCCCAGAGAGCTGCCTTGCCCCTTCCAAAGTGTCGGGTTACAGTTTATGAACTAGAAAGCCACCCTCATCAGACATGGAGGCTGCTGGCACGTAATCTTGGACTTCCCAGCCTCCCAAAATGTGTGAAATTAATTTCTATTGTCTGTAAGCCACCCCATCTGTGGTATTCTGTTATGTAGCCTGAACAAACTGAGACACTATGCCTAATTGTTTTACACAAAAATTTAGATTTAATCTAGAGCAAAAACTTGAGGAGATGTTCTCTGGGAGAAATGTGGCCAGATTCTCATGTGGAGAGAAAGCTGAGAGCCCCTGGAAGGCACTGTCCAGTAACAAATGCCTTCTTCTCTATTTGGCTGTCTACAGGCCTTTGGGCACGAAAGCATGAAGTCTATTCAGTGTTTTTTAAAGATATTAATGTTCTAATGATTGATTGTCTGTAGCTCCTTTGACCATTTTGAAAAGAAATTTTTCAGCTGTCATTAAACCATCTTATGATTGGCCTTGAACTAGAAGACAATAAATGATCTACTAAACAGATGGCGTCAACCTATGACACTTCTCCTCTACCTGAGCAATCACAGGATGTATGGCCTTTCTCACGGGACATTTTCAGTCAAATATTTCAGGTAACTCAAACTTTTGCCATGATGCTGCTGATTTTAGATATTTTTTCTCCAAACATATATTTCCAATTAACATTTTAATTGCATTATACTACACCTTATTATTTATCAACAGAACCATGTGTCTTTATGCAAGGTCCCCTCATTTTTTTTGTTCTCTGTCTTGTTTGGAGTTCTTCTGTTGTACCTAAGTTCCCATTCACCATCCACTGCTTCTGCCTAACACAGCAATTATTTCACAATCTTCTAATTATTGTTTGCTCAGTTCTCTTTGCCATCAGACCTTAAACTCCTTGAAGGTAGGGCTATCCCTTATGTATCCCATCACTTACACTCCCATCACTTATATATCAGATGGATAGTCAGAAACTCAGAAGTATCTGTTGATCAATAAATGAATACAATTTGAAGATTCACTCAGATTTAACTAGGCTCTACATGATGAAATAAAGCTAAGAGAAATTCAGAGTAGAACTTCAAAAAGGAAAACAAAGTAAACTGATGCAAAGATAAAATTCCAGGAGACCCTATCTCATGCACCGGTTTGCTGAAGTCCCTCTCTAGGTCATCCCCTTCCTGGTATCATGGTACCTGGAAAGTTGAAGCTTCAATCAAATGATGGCTTAGAAATATATTTAATCCAGCCTCCACTGAAGCATCCCTCATCTGTAAAGAATACATTTTTCTAGTGATTGTCTTCATGTCCCTTAAACTCATTGTCTCTGAGCCTTCAACAGTACTGGTTAAATATAGACAGACGTGAGCTTCTGATTGTGCGGTTTTTGCTACTTACTCCCTTTTGAATGGCGTATTTGGTAAATGTGTTTATAATGTGCAATGAAGTGCCATTAATATATTGTTGTCATGAAAAATTAGGAAAAATATTCAAATCTCTTATTTTGGCATACAAAGACCTATGCTCTTGTCCACTTTTTAACTTCATCTCATAACATTCTCTGTTTTCCACACCATGCTCCACCCCTATGGGTCTTCTATTCTTTCAATATTCCAAGCTTATTCCTACCTCAGGGCTTTTGCACTGGCTATTCCTTTGCTTATTATGTATTCCCCTCTCTCAGCGCCCACCTATGCATGGCTACTCCTTGTCCATATTCAAGCCTCAGCCCAAATGTAAACTCCACCGTTACTCTCTTATTACATCACCCAGAGTCATTTTCTACGTAGCACTTACTACCAGGGAAATTGTCTCTTTTATTTATTCATTGACTTTTCCATTTGAATGTAAATTCCATAAAAGCTAAGACCTGTATACTTTCCTCATTGCTATAAAAGCAGCCCTGGTGTTTAGAACAGTACCTGAAAAAAGTAGGCCTTGGCAAAATGTTTTAGTGACTAAAGATGAAAGACAGCCTGCTTTCCCCCATCAGTTGTCGGTAGCTCACTGATTTCTGGAGTGCTAGGAACCACAAGTTTTAACATCCACTAACTTCTTCAATTAATTCTCTTTCTCTGCTAGTCTATTCATTGTGATCTCTGGCTAATCATAATTACTTAGAAGACAGGGCTCTTTTATTCTTCTTCTCTGTAATTCTGAACTTAGGTCTCCTCAGGAGTGAATGGCTGTTGATTATCTGATGGTTGTCCATGGAAGGGGAGATGCCCTCTGCAAAGCTGGCAATATGAATTCACTCTGAAGGAAGAAAGAGCTTTGAGATAGGGATTCATTATTGTAAGGATGAAGCTATGGGGCAAAGACTCTTGTGGACAGCTGAGTTCAGAGTGTAAAGAGCAGAGAATCCTAGCTAGCAACTTTGTAAAAATTGGAGGAAAAACAGAAGCATACCTACTTAGTGGCGCAGAGAGGATGGGGATGGGGAAGGAGGATATAAAGGAGTGATTAACAGCAGTGACGGATCATCTAGATGAAATAATTTCCTAAAGCTGTGGGATCAAAACATGATTATGAAGTGTTCTGGAAGAAGATGATTGATTAGCCATGTATTTGGCATTAGAATTCCATCTTTACTTCCTTAGCAAGCAAAATATTGAATACATTATTATGATTTAATGGACTAAGTTGTCTGGCCTGATTTTCCAGAAGGAACATCCATACAAATGTATTTCTTTTGCTTTAGATGTATTGATTCCAAATGTAATTGCATCTGCATTTTCTCCATTTATCTGAGCTTTATTCATTTCCTTTCTAGATAAACTCATACTTTTTATTGCCTTCGCTTTTGCTATAGTCCTGCCTCTATACCATTTCCAGAGTTATTTTTAAATGCCCCATGGGGTTGATAGTTCCTTGGGTAATATTGAAGACATAGTAAATAACACGGATCCATTCTCACCTTCAGAAAGGAAGAAAGATGTGTCACTGAGATGCCCTTGAGAAAGTGGTTGGCAGGGGAGCACAGCATTCCACAAACATTATACCTTTGGGAGAACTGTGGAAAAAACACATAGAATTGTACCTCTTGTCAAAGCAACTAATTTGTCAATCCAATCAAGTTGGGTTGGAAAGACCAATCAAGTTAGTGGAAAAACCAAGCTGTTCTAGTGCCATATCCTACCATGAACTGGTTACATGATTTACACAAGTTGTTTAGGTTTCATGTCTTCAGTTCTCACATTTGGGTGAAAATGGGACACAACCACCTGGGTTGGACCAGGTGGTTTCTAAGGTCTCATTCAGATCTATTATTTCATGGTTTCTTAGAGAAGAAAGTTTGAATATAGCAAAATAAGTAATAAAAATAAATAAAAGGAAATATTAGCCTGTTAGCTTTCCTGTGCAGGTATAGGGTCCATTGAATTATTTTTCTTTTTCAGTTTCTACATTTTTAGATCTTTTAATTATTTTTTGAAATTTCTCAGTTATTTTCATTGAGAAATTGTATATTTCTTCTCTTTACTGTCAGAGAAATAAAACATTGAGAAGAATCCTTAAACACTAAATGAGAACATAAATGTCAAATTAAAAGTTCCCAGTTCACTTTATTTTTAAGTTATATTTATAGTTAAAGAACAGATCTTCATAGTCAAAACAAAAAGAAGAATCAGTGCAATAATTTTGATTCCCGTAAGACTTCCATGAATAATGCAGCATGGTATAGAAATACACAGGTTCCTTCTGTTTAGGCCTACAGTCCATGAAAGAAGGTTCTGTTTTTTAAACTTACTAAACCTCTCCTCTCCCTCCAAACTAGCTTGCAATTCTTTGATTGTTAGTAACATCCAGTATCTTAGCATATGTATATTCACTATTTGTAGTTCTCCTATCATAGTGTTTGACTGTTTTTCTGTTAATTGATTTATATGCTAAATTTATTAACCTGTTTTCTCTTATACATATATGAACTTGCTTTATGGATTAGCAGTGTTATAACAGCTAATCACATTTTATTTTACTCAACAATTGTTTCTTATTGACACCCATGCTTTTATTGGTGCAACAAATCAGACATCAGCTCATAGGTCAGAAGTCAGAGGAAATATCTCTGGAGGTCTCATACGTACCTTCTAATAAGCTATAGTTTTCAAAGTATCCTGTTACTAACTTGGACCAGCAGGATCACAGCACAGTGCTTCATTGCTGAGCCAGTGGACTGGCCTCTACTTCCTCTGTATGCCTGCCTCATTGCCCCTGCCTAAATCATAATTTTCAATGTGTGATACTTACTCTGCATGTGCTTTCCGGCAAGCAAGACTTTATCTTTCAAGAATTTAGAAATATTAAAAGTGTCAATATTTCAACAGAGACTTGAAAAAAGCAAAGAACCATTTTTTGGCAATAAAGGCAAAAAAAATTAATTGTTTGTCTTGACTCTATTTCACAAGTAAAAAAAATAGTTCAATAAAATAAAAGCATAGTTTTCGAAGTAGAATTATGGAATCAAAATTAATACTTTGCCTAATTTTATGTTCTTGGCAAAATCATTTGGGGAAGTCTACAATGATAATCTAATTAACAGAGAGTTGCAATCATATGAGAAGTATCCACATACTAAAAACAATTGTTTTGTAAAGAAGGAGACATTGGACAATAGCTTTTATGTATATTAAAGATAAGAATTAAATATTTCCATAGTTTTACATGATGAACAATAGGCAGACAAAAACTATAACCAGGAAGCAAGTGAATTATAATAGAAATTATTGAATTAGTCAGCTGCTCATTCTAATTTATAAGTGAATATTGGAATAAATTAAGACTAAGTCACTGTATTAACCGAATTAGATCATGTATAATTCACAACAGAATGGTTCATCATTTTTTTCTAGTTCTTCTTTTCCTTTCTTGAAGAGTTATTAAGCACTGAACATTTGTGAAAAATTCATTTGGAGTAGCAATATTACAAAACCCCATTCCATCATTCATAATATGAGTTTTGCAATATTAATAATTTAAAAGTATTCTAGAAAATAGTCTAATTAAGTAATTAACTATGATCGATCTCTACATGGGATGGATAAAATTTGCCACTTAATTACATTTCTCTTCTCCTTTAGGATAAAATTTCAGAATTAGATTTAAAAAAAAAACCCTTATACATACATGGGTAGATGACATAAAACTTACTTGATCATATCTGACTTCATATAATCTATTTTCTAAAGAAATTTATTCTGTTATACAAAGCTTCTCTGTTAATCGTAGTATGAATCCTCAAATGATGCAACTAAATTTTAATAAATTTAAACTGAATGCCTCATAAGATAAAACTAAATTAAAAAATTAAATTATCTTTGAATAATAAGGAAAATATATAGTTGATGAACACACTCTTATTTCTTATGACTAGCTTAATGCCCAGGATTATTTTCTTTACATTTTATTTTAAATAATTCAGTGATGTCTTTAAAAATTAGCCAGGTATTCATAGGTTAGTCACAATGTTAGAAGTAGTTTTCAGCTTAGATTTTTTTTCTCAAACTTCTTTTCTTTCTTGCTCCAGTAGGTGTAAAAAAATCTGGGGAAGGTCTTGGTGACCTAGTCACTGAGTGAGCTTTCAGAAACTGGGGTTCAGTGATGCTTATCTCTCCTACCCCAAATTAAATCACTTTTCTGAGTCATTGCTTCACAACCTTTTTATACTGAGATAACTTTTGCATACAAAAATGTTAATGAAAATCTGGAACATTTAAAGGGCTTGAAACAAATCAGCAAAATTTACAGTAAAAACACTCTGCACATAATAAGATCTCACAGATTTTAGAAAAGCATCTAGATAGAAACAACATTATTTGCTTGATGGCTTCCTGAATCATGCCTTTGAGAAAAACTCCTTACTGCTCCAGCTCTGTCATAGGCTGACAAAGTGAATGTCTTGGCTATCCTCATAAAACATACCCTCGTAAAACCATTGTTTTTAATGCCAGTTCGACTTTACAGCATACTTTCTTATCTTTTCTTTAGAGCCAGGTTTATCTCTCACTCTCTCTCTCTCTCTTTTTTTTGCCAAACCTACTCATCTAAGTGTTCACCTTGTACTATTATGCATCTTCATTTCCAACAGACATAATTTTTCCACATGTAAAAATGCCCACAAACACTTTGAATTTCTCAGTAACACCGTGAAACAGTGTGTCATTGTTGAGAAACATTCTCTTAAATCTAATCTGCTAATATGTCCATTTCCTTTTCTCCTGATTCATGCTTTTATAATCTACCTAAATTTCCTATTACTCTACATCATTTAATATTTTCCAGACAGGTAGTGACTTTTGCTTCATTTCCTCTCTTTTGTTGCTGTTCAGCCGTCAGCCTTTTTAACTCATTTTTTCTAAATCCACTACCAGTGATTGCTTTTCTTTGGACTCACTCCAACTTTTATAGTTGGTTTATAATAAAGGTAGAAGGAAATTAAGAAGTCCTTGAATCTCTGCTCCTAGGATAGGGGCAGAGAAACACTCAGTGTTTGGGGGTTGCTTTCTTGACCTGGTCTAGAATCTAGACCATCCACATGGCTCTGGACAGAGTGCCATTTTGGGGCTGGGAGACTTGGCAGAAGTCCAAAACCACAGTGTTTAGGAGCCTCCAGAGTCATGCACATGACTCATCGTGACAATGCAACTGTTCCCTTGTACAAATATCAGTTTTCAGCAATATCTGAGCTTGAATCGTTTCACTCAAGCAAGGGTAATATTGTACCTTGCCTGCGTGGCCTGTCTGGAATCACAGAGTGAACAGTTTGAGGTCTGGACAGTGGCCAATCTTCAACCTTTCTAAAACTGCCAGAGAGCTTACTGTTGTAGCAGAATTGTGTCTGTGGACCCACATTTCCATTAGGTTGGAGGACCTCCAGGTGTTTGCTTAAGGAAGTCATTGAAATTCAATGCAAATCAAGGCCAGATTTCCAGGAGAAAAAAAATCAGCAGTAAGAATTTTCCAGGCGCAAGACTTCAAGACATGTTATTTAGATGTTCAGTATGTGCTTATAATACAAGTAGTTAAAATAAGTTTTAACTGTTCAAAATTTAAGCCCTTTTGCAATTTGAAATGAAGAACACTTGGTTAGGGTCTATAATACAGCATATAAATAAACGTTTAAGTTTAGGATAAAATTGTTTTTTTAATGCTGATATAATGCCATTATATCATTTCCTGGAGACTTGTTTAAGGTGTACTTGTCCGTTGAGAATGTAAACGAAACTGGTCAGAGGTTTGCTTGCTGTCACATAGCTAACATTATGGAAATGGCTCCCTGGCTCCTGATCTCATACTCGGTAAACCAGATAACAAAAAATTTATACATTAGAAACAAGTTCTCTAACCAATAATGTTAATAAGTAGTAATAAGTTTGCAGTATTGTGATTGGAGAACATATTTTTACCTGCATGATTATAGTACTTAGTTCCCAATAACATTCTAATCAATACATTCATATGACAATTTGAGCAAACTTGTACAATATGACAATAATATGAAGAAAACACATAAAAACTTTATTGGCATAACTAAAATATTCACTTTTATTTAAAATTGTTAATGTTGTGTATTCAATTGCAAACATGCCATTTCACCTCCAGATAAAGCTTAGACTATTTTCCCATCAGAAATATGAATTTATTTTCTCTTGAGTGTTCTGAGACAGAAACAGGTATCTTTCTGGGAAGAAAGTAGGTGCTTAGGAATAGGGGTATAAAGGCATAAGGAAGTTAGAGAGAAAGAAAACAAAAACACATACAGTTTTCCTAGGTGATAGAGTAGTTAAAGGAAGCCACTGGAGTGATTTTTCAAAAACAAATTAGATCAAATCTTGCTTGTGCTCAAAATTGGTCATTGGCTTATGAAGCCAAGTAAAACATAACATCCTTATCAGGGCCTGTACGGTCAGTCTGTTTCCTCCGAGGTGACTTTTCTCTCCTCCTACTCCACTCTTTTACCCTGAAGCCATTTCCTCCCCAGGACCTATGTGCTTCTCTTCCTGTTGCCTTTTGTGCGTTGACCCCAGATATCAGTGTGGCTGATGCCTGCACGCCTGTTTGATCTCTCTACAGATGTTGCCCTCACTAAGCCAAACTCTGTATTGAGAACATCCTTCCTATGTAACTCTGTCACTCTGACGTCTTTATCCTGTTTTACTTTACTGCTTAGCACTTATTACTACCTGAAATTTGGTTATCTATTTACCTGTCTCTCCCTTGAGACTATAAACTCCATAAGGGCAGAAACTTATGCTTTATTATCAGCATATATACTTTGCTTATATAAGAATAGTAAGATTTCTTTTGCATTTACTTCAATCCCTGCACTATAAGTGCTTTACATTCATTTTCTCATTTTCTTTTCATAATAACCTTATTATAAAAATATTATTATTATCATCATTTATAGGGAGGGATGTTAAAATTTTGCCTTAAGTCACAAAGATAGTAAATATTTGGAACAGGGTTCAAACTTAGATCTTTTTGGCTTTAAACCCTGAGATGAAAACATTCAAGGAAGGTAGGTGACATACTCATATGCAAATTGATATCACAAAAGGAGAATGTAGGTATAGTGACTCTCAGGCAATAAAATCATAAAGAGAAGTTTTACACAGACCACTAAAAATGTATTATGTTAACTAAGGTAAGTGGAACTAAACAGTTAGTAAGCTCTCAAAAATATTTGCTTACATAATGCAAAAGGAAGTTCATGCTATTATCAAGTGGATTATACCATCATGTTTGAATGTAGAATTATGGATTGTTAGAAGTGGACAATGTTTTAAGACATCATGCCCTGGCTTTCTGTTTCACTGAGGCTAATATCTAAAATATCAGATAGGGACTCTCTTGATATATTAAATATTCCTAGGGTAGATTTTTCTTTTCTTCCTTTTCATAAAACAAATTATTTTCCCTTTTAATCTGTGCTTAATTTTTCTGAATAAAGTTTCTTTCTTTGGTGAATGTTTTTGTGGAGCTGAGAAAACAATAGATCTGTTTCTTCTCATAACTCACCCTGGTTATAGATGTCCTTCTACCTAGTATAGCATGTATCCTGTTCTACTGAAAGTAAAGAGACCCTTTGCTTGGTCAGTGACCAATTCCTCCCTTTACGCAAACCATGAAGCTTTTTAGCTGGCTGGTGTCAAAGAATTTCTTTTATCTCTGAGGCAGCTGGGAAATTCCTGTTTTCCTGAGAGAACATGTTGTCTCAGTTACCCCTTTGAGATTCTCACATGTCCTGATGTTCATCTTCAGAAGACCAACTCCTGGAAATACAAAGACTGCCGTATCAACTACAAAAGTCACTAAATTACAGAACTGGGGTAGAAGTTGAAACCATTTTGTTTAAATAAGTCTGGTCAAAGCTGATCAAAGCTGACTTAAGACTTCTCTTTAAATGCACAGATTACAAGCTAATTTTTCTACATGAAACACAGCTGGTTTATTTGCCTTTTGGTACTTAAATAGAAAACCAAGTGTAGACTGGCTCAAATGAAGTTCAGTGAATCAGGCTTCCTATGGAATTAATCAAACAATTATATCTCGTACTGGCCCATACTGGCCAATACACGCTCTCAGGGGTTTTTGGATACCTGATGTAGTGATTAAGAGTGGGAACGACGGAGCCAGATCGTTCAGGCACATGTCTGCTAACCACAGATACTTCTTTTCGTAAGGCACAGAGTAATTCTTGTCTTTACAGATCTCTAATGAAATCCCTAAAAGCATGGAATGCAATTAAATTCAGAGGTTTTCAGGTGATTGAGGTTGTCTGCGTGTATAAATATGTGGTCAATTGGACGGGCTTAAAGATTCCTTGGTTGGCTTGTCTGTGTTTGCTCTTGCTGTTCACGGCGCTCTAAAACGGCCCAGTTGAGTCGGAACCTCAAAGTGGCGAGGCTCCCTGTTTGATTTACTCATGCCACACGAACCCACGCAGACTGTTATGAATGCCGCATTTGAGAAAATCTCCCGTTTGTGAACACATACTAGGTCACATCAAAAGGGAGATTAAATGAACCCTTTTTTCAAAAAGTTTTTGGTTGGTGGAAAGGAATGCCGAGGTGACGCCTGTGCAATGGTAGAGCTACAGATGTCTCTTTCTCACGGAAATATGCTTCATGGGCTATGTTTTGCCCATTGGGGTTGGGAGAACTGTAAGAGGCATATTTCAAATTACCCTGAAATGGAAGGCTGGCAAATTCAGTCCTGACCTTCTGCAGGGACTTTAGAGAGCAGAGCTCCAAGCAGCCCACACATTTTTAAGAGGAACCCTCTTGTGAGCTTCACTGTACCTCAGCATTGCCAGAAATGCTCGCCTCCATTGTTCCACTTTGTAGCATGCAGTCAGTTAAGTGTGTGACCCATTTCTTTCATTTCTACAGCATTTACTGTAGGCACACTTTGTTTTCAAGGTCTCAAATCGGTTGCTTTTAAATAAAATTATAAAGCTAATGGATTTAAATGCGTATTGGGGTATATTATATAGTGTGTCCCAAGTTAGATAAGATGGGGTTTTATGGAACCTGGAGTGTCTTCCAGAGTGGAGTGTGTGACCACATCTAGCAAGGAGTGTGAGTGTGAGGGTGTAAAATGACTAATGCCTATTCCTGGGGATAAAGAAAGGGATGGGATCTTCAAGATTGAGCCGTGCCCTTTGATTTAGTGACCCTTCATGTGGGACCAGAATGAGGCCTATAAGCAATGATTCTCAACACTATTAACACTGTTGTAAAATAAAATTATAGTTATCTGGGAAATATGTTTAGGTCCCTTGGAATAATTGCTTGTAACCCTAAAACTGAAGGATTTTATGTAGAAAGGTAACAAACAGAAATCATTGTTTTGTGAAGTAAGTATTATTTAACTGTTTTATTTCTTTGAAAACAGAAGGGTGAGCAAAATTGCGATGTGTTTTGGTTATAATTTTACTGCTTCAAGACTTAAATTTCACAAGCAATTAAAAGCTTGCAGAGGTGTCCAACCCGTGGCCCATGGGATGCGGGTGGCTCAGCACAACTCTGGATGTGGCCCAACACAAAATTGTAAATTGATCTAAAACCTTTTTTTTATTAGTGTTTATGTATTTAATGTGTGGCCCAAGACAACTCTTCAACTTCCAGTGTGGCACAGAGATGCCAAAAGGTTGGACACCCCTGCAAAGGATGTGCCATTTATTAAAGTCACTTATTTGTGCCCTTTAACATAATTTGCTTATCAAGTGGGTCTTATTGAAGTTATATCACAACTGCAGTTACAAACAATTACCATAATTAACTGCATTATTGGAGATTAGTGGGATAAGACATGTTTGTGTTACTCTTCAGGAGCTCTTAATTTTGCTTCTACGCCTTTAATATTAGAAAATCAAGCTCTTTTCAATCTGGTCTAATGTGTCCTTTAAGGCCAACGTTTCCTCATTGATTTTCTGTCTGGGTGATCTAGCCATTGATGTAAGTGGGGTATTAGATTCCCATACTATCATTGTAATGCTCTCTATTTCTCCCTCTTGGTCTGTTAATATTTGCTTTATATAGCCCTGCTGATGTAGCTCAGTGGATTGAGCATGGGCCTGTGAACCAAACAACTGCAGTTCGATTCCCAGTCAGGGCACATGCCTGGGTTGCAGGCCAGTTCCAGCAGGGGTCGTACAAGAGGCAACCACACATTGAAATTTCTCTCCCTCTCTCCTTCCCTTCCCCTCTAAAGGTAAATAAATAAAATCTTAAAAAAATATTTGCTTTATAACAAATTGGGGGACAAGTAGTTTTACAGTTGTTCATATGTAAAGTAATATAATAATTAATAAGTAATAATACAAGGATAAACTCTGCATTTCATGTATTCACAACTATAAACCTACTTTTGCCCCACCTTGTGTTTAGATGGTCCTATGTTGGATGTATAAATATTTAAAAGGGTTATATCTTCTTGTTGGATTGATACCTTTATCATTATGTAATGTCCTTCTTTGTCTCTTATTATAGCTTTTGTTTTGAAGTCTATTTTGTCTTGTATGAATATAGCTAATCATATTTTTTATTTTTGGTTTCCACTTGCACGGAATATCCTTTTCCAACCCCTCACTTTTAGCTGCATGTGTGTCCTTCTAGCTGAAGTGAGTCTCTCGTAGGCAGCACATAGATAGGTTTTGGGTTTTTCACACATGCAGGAGCTCAGTCTTTTGATGGGAGATTTGACTCCATTTACATTTGACATAATTATTGATAGGTATATACTTATTGTCATTTTGTTAATTATTTTCTGTCTGTTTGGTACTTCCTCTGTTCCTTTCTTCTCCTCTTGCCTTTTCCCTTTGTGGTTTGATGATTTTCTTTAGTGGTATACTTGGACTAACTTTCTCATTATCTTTTGCATATGTACTATAGGTTTTGCTTTGTGATTACACATAACAATTTACATTTATAACCATGTTTTTTTAAGTTGTAAAAACTTATATTTGAACACATTCTAAAGCTCTGCATTTTTACTCTCTCCTCCATGTTTTACATTTTTGATGACACATTTTACAACTTTTATCTCCTGTATCCTTCAGCTAATTATTATAGTTATACTTGTTTTTACTGCTTTTGTCTTTTAACTTTTATGCTAGCTTTATAAGTGATTATTCTCTGTGTTAACTTTTAACAGTGAGCTTTAGACTTTCATATGTTTTCTTGTTACTAATTAGAACCTTTTCTATTCCGGTTAAATAAATCCCTTTAATATTTCTTGTAAGTCTGGTTTAGTGATGATTAACTCCTTTAGTTTTTCCTTGTCTGGAAAACGTTTTCTCTCTCTATTTCTGAATAATTTTTCCCTGCTGAATATTCCTGGTTGGAATTTTTTTTTCAGTACTTTGAATACATATATCCCTCTGGCCTGCAATGTTTTTGCTGATAAATCCGCTGACAGTCTTATGGAGCGTCCCTTGTATAACAATTTGGTTTTCTCTTACTGCTTTTGAAATTCCTAACCTGTCTTTAACTTTTGACATTTTAATTATAACGTGTTTTGGTGTGGGTCTCTTTGAGTTCATTTTATTTAGAATTCTCTGGGCTTAAAGGATCTGTATGTCTGGTTTGCTCCCCGGATTAGGGCAGTTTTCAGCCACTATTTTTTCAAATAAAATGTCTGCCCCTTTTTCTCTTTCTTATCCCTCTAGGACTCCTGTATTGCTAATGGTAATCTGCCTGTTGTTGTCCCATAAGTCCTTTAAGCTATTTGTACTTGTTTTCATTCTTTTCTCTTTGTTGTTTTGTGTGGATTAGTTCCTGTGCCCCGTCTATGAGTTTACTGGTTATCTCTTCTGCTTCATCTAGTCTGCTGTGGAACTTACAAGAGCAATTTTCAGTTCAGTTATTGTATTCTTCAGCTCTGTGCTTTTGTTTGGTACTCTTTTATATTTTCTGTCTTTCTGTTGAAGTTCTTACTTTGCTCATTCATTCTTCTCCTGAGTTTGGTGAACACTTTTATGACCATTAATTTAAACTGTTAATCAGGTAAAATACATACCTCTGTTTCACTAAGGTATTTTTCTCGAGGTTTTATCTTGTTCTTTTGTTCGGAACACATTTCTTTGTTTCTTCATATTGCTTGACTCTCTGTGTTAGTTTCTGTGTATTCAATGAAACAGTCACCTTTTCAAGACTTGAAGAGTCGGCCTCGTGTAAGAAGTGAAACTTATCATTCAACCCTGGCCTAGCTCTTGGGTTTCTCTTAAACTTTTGTGATTGTCCAAACAACTTATTTTATTTTTAGTAGCTCCCAGTAGTTGAGGGTGTGCCAAGACCAGTCAGTGTAACAAAGATTTAGGCTAATTGGAAGCAAGATCCTGAGGTAGCAGATTTTAAAGAATGCAAAATCTGCGTATATATAGCCCTGTGGGACCACAAGCTTAAGCCACCAGAGCCATGCGGTCTGGAGGTGTCTCCTGGGCAGCAGTTGCAAAAGTTGGGGCTCCAGACAAAGGTATTAGCTCCTTTCTGGGAGATTTTGGTGGGCTGTAGTAAGGGAGAGAAACAGTGCAAAGATAGCATCTCCCAGTTCATGTTCTCTGAAAGCAGTTCTATAAACACAAGTGGGCCAGACCTCAAGCCTTCCCCAAAAGCCAAAGCTGCAGGACAAGCAGGTAGGCCTCTTTCACAGACAGACTGGAGCGTGTTTCAGTCTTCTGCCTGAGCAGTGCCTTGGGGATGGTGGCCTGTCAAGAACTATCTCTATGATTGTTTACAGTCTCATGGGACCCAGGAAGGTAAGAGCCCTGGGTTACCAGAGCTGGGTGATTGAGGGGTATCCCCTGGAAAGCAAATGCCATAAACAGGCACCATACATAAGAATTGGGGCACTGGACTCATGTAAAAGCCCCACTTTGAGAGATGCTGATGCTCTGGAGAGCAGAAGAAGGAGAGCTCCGTGATAGGCCCCACCTTGCAAGGTCCCAGCAGAGGTTTACTGTTAGATGTGGGCTTACTCTGAAGCCTGGCCCTCGGGCTGCAGCTCTGATGATAAGCTAAGTGGCCTCTCTCACAGAAAGACTAAACCCTGAGTCTTTTGCATTTGAGTCTGTTGACTGGGAGGTGGTAACTGCTGAAGAATTCGTTCTCTGTTGGTTGTTTGTAGTCCTGTAGGTCCCAGGCATGTGAGCCCTGGTGGGCCACCAGAGCTAGGCAGTGCTGACGTGTTCCTTGGCAGCAGCTGTGTCAATGTGGTTCCCCTCTCATTTACCAAATGAAATGAGGTGACTCTGCCCATTTTTTTCCTCAGAGAAAATTGTTCCATATATAGCTGGAGATTCACTGTGTCCATGGGAGCAGGTGAATTGGGGATTTTCCTCTGTTGCCATCCTTATCCAGAATCTTCAAGTTATTTTGAAACCTAAATTATTAATGTCTCAGACACTAATTTCATAGAGTAAAAAAGACCTAAGTAAAAAGAACCAGTGAAGATTGTTTATTGCTATAAATTTTTCCTCTCAGACAGGAAACAGGAGACTCTAGGACTAGAAAGAAAAATGTTCTCCCTGATCCGTGTATAAATTCTTCACACTATTAACTTGCTTTGGAGCTCAGATAAGTTGGGAATTAAATATTTATAAGGTACATTTCATTTGTCAAGTTTCTGGGACTATCTTTGTAGTACCCTAAACATGTAAAAGAATATGTGTAGGAGAGGGTCGACGTGGTACATTGAGGATGTGTGTGGAGGGTGGCCGAACAGCACATGCATGGCTGGCCAGGAGCTGCTTTCACATTAGGGGCTGCTGGCAAGGCCGACTGCCTTAGCAAGGCCATGAACACGGCCAACAGAGAGACCGCCCCGCCCTCAGCACTGTATTTCTAGGAGACGTTAGGACCTTGCGATAACACTATTTCTACAGAAATAGACAGTGGTTTTACTCTGATCAATATTGGGCCTTATCCAAGAAAGTACTACATAGATGTATCAAAAAGATTAATTTGGGTTATTAAGGGATTTCTCCCAAAAGGCAGATACATTGCAAGGATTGAAAAGTTAACAGAATTATGAGCCTATTGTTTTATTTTATTATTTGATAATGTACAATTTAGTGCTGTAACCAGCTGCCATAACACAATTTATTTAACATGTTTGAGAAGGTAATAGCCTTTATACCAAGGGAGGATTTTGGTGTGTTTTGGCTTGTGAGGGCAGAAAAAGATAATAATTATCTTATTTTCAAATTCCAAGATTCTAGCCAGATTATTTTTTCTCCAAATAGAGGGGACCTAATACAGACAATATCTTGGCATAAGAACACATAGCAGAGGCAGTATTTACTAAATTGTACTTCCTCCTGATAGAACAACAATAACTTAAATATACTGAAGAATAAATTTAGTAGAACAAAGTTAAAAGTACCATATCAATTACAACGGACATCCAAAAAATAGTGGGACAAATGCTTCATTTAGAGTTTACAGTCATGACTCAAACATTTATTTAGAATATCAGGACTTACAGACACCTTGGTAAAAATCATTCATATAACAGTCAATCTTCCATCTATAGATAGAAAATTTGAAGATGTGCATAGATTGTCTAAAAAGTGGCAATATTTTGACACATAGACTTCGATAGCTATTGCTCTGTATGGTAATTAAAAATCAAAGGCAGCATTCGCTTCGTCAGCACATATACTAACATGCAGAGAAGATTAGCATGGCCCCAGAGCAAGGACGACACGCAAATTCATGAAGCATTCCATATTTAAAAAAAATAAAAATAAGAAAATTTGTAATTACTGTTTGAATGCATGGGCAAGGCTTGATAATACCTGAAAGATTGATAACCCAGTTTTTCTTTCTAAGGAACTAACAAGCCTTACTAAGAGGCAATATATACGACACGGGCCAAGTAAATGGCAGATGTGAGAAATATTGCCCGGGATCAGCAGAGGGCAGGACCTAGTTTTCAGACACTCAAAAAAAAACTTCTGAAAAGGAATGTGGCTCCAGTCAGGTCTTGAGAAGGCTGAGGAGCCCTCACCCTGAACGAATTTAAGTGAAAAAAAGGACAAGAGAGGACTTTGCATAGAAGCTGCAGAAAGAAACAAAAGAAACAGAGATGGTGCTTTCTGCCCTCCCAGAATATAGAATACATATAAATGAAAGCCTCATGAAATATTTTTAAAAACCATGTTTTATGGATAATGCAAACTAGTGTAATGGGCTATCTATAGAACACTGAGAAAGCATTAGAATGGCAGTGTTAGTCTGGGGTAAATTAGAAGAGAATCGTGAAGGAAATGGGTTTAGAGTTATAGTTTAAAGAGAGTCTTTGGTGTGAATTTCTTAGACTTAATTTGACATTCTCACTAAAATATTTGATTTCCCGGTAAATATATCTTGACTGCTCACTCTGTAGCAGGTTTTCAAAGCCTAATAAACTGAATTTGAAAGCTTTTCCCCTTTATCGTTATTATAAATGTAACCTGTAATTGCCACAATGAGCCATAATTACCTAAAGCCAGATTAGATGAAATCTAAGTGCCATTACTATCTCCTTTAATTAGGGAAGGTAAGCCCCAGGGAAGGGGAAATGGATCCGGTGATGCTGGCCTTTACTTAACAGAGCAAGGACGCTCCGGAGAGTTCGACTGCACTAGTCCAACTCATTGCAACGTTTAACATTTAAGAACTACGATTTCTGTTATTTTTGGACTCACATCCCAATTCTTTGTAACCTCTAGTTTAGCTTTTGCTGTTAAAAAGCCTTTTTTTGAATGTGTATCCAATAAAAATCCTACTTCTGACAACTAAATATAGAAAGAGAATGATGTTACGGTTGAAACTAGTGAATGGGCTTTCCACGTTTACTATTCATGCATTCCCTTTTCTCTTTAATTACATGCCAATGATTGTCTATTTCACCTAGTATTTCTGTTTATAAGGGAAGACAATTCTTACCTAGCTTAGCAGGAGGAGACAAAAGAAATAGCCTTCTGATTTTGTATAGAAAACATAATTTTACGGATGTAAAGACTTGCCATATTCGCTTTTACATTTCTAGGTCTTTTTTATTACTGAAGTGGTAGTAAATAATTCCCAGAGAACTGTAGAGATAAACTGCTTCCAATTGTCAAGAAAATCAAATCAAACCAAACAAACAGCAAAAGGATGATGCTGGCCTTCTGCTTGTGCATACTCAGAGCATAATTTCCCACCGCGTCTGCCACCAGGCAAACTCTTCCCTTGCCACCCAGGCTCCGGGGACTGTGAGGGCACCCTTCTTGGAAGGCTCAGTAGAAGCATTTGACATGATTAAGTGCAGCTAGGAAATTTACTTTTCTTTCAATAAACAGTGTTTCATTATGGTCAAAGAGTGGCTCAAGGACTTTTTCTGATGAATTAGTCAAAAGGAGATTGGGGGAAAGACTTCTACATATTTTATAGTAAAACTAGGATACAAAATAATACAATGCCTAAGGGTATAATATTTGCAGTAAGAACTGAGGGTTTGCATTACTCTTCTATGACTTTAGAGAACTTTTTTTTGAAAGCAAAACATTTTTACTACAAACTAATGCATGGCCATTGTAATGAAAATATGCAATCCACAAGCCACATCTAACTAACATAGAATAAAAATTTGTAATTTCTTTTTCTCTTTCAGTCTTACTGCCCAGAGGGAACCATATTTACAGTATGTCAATAGGGACCATTTTCTAGACATACTTTTTTTCTGTCATGTCGGTTCTATTTTTTTAACAAAAAAAGAATTTCATTTATCTGAAAGAAACATTTTTATTGAAAGTTATATGATTATGTGGATAAATTACTCAACCTCTATAAGCCTTAGTTAGCAGCCTCAACTTTAAAATGGGGATGTTAATTTCTAATTCAAAGAAGTGTTTTGAGGATTATTGATTTAAGAAAAGCAAAGTGCTTGGCTGAGAGACTGAAATATGGAAACAGCTCAATAGATGCTGAATGTTATCCCAGATCTTGCTCACTTTCTCTTCTCTGGTTGCACTTCACTCCCAGGTTCCAGGGTTGCACAAGTGCACGTTGCTCATCTACTTGATCCTGAATGAGAACTAGTCACAGCTCATGGGAGGTGTTTAATCAGGAATTACTGAGTGAATAATGAATACACTACAAGCCTAATACACACTGAGCTGTGTTGTAGAGATTATGTCAAGTTCCTTTGAGGCTGAAAGTTTCTGAAGACTGCAGCTTCCTTTTTCTATCCATTTTCTGCCCTTCATTATGCAAAGTGGGTCTTAACAGGTACTTGGTAAACGTGTAGGAATTCTCCTGATGTAGCCAAGCCCAGAGCTAATCTTTGCTTCAGTGGGAAGGAACCTGAAGGAGCATGTTCAGAAGGCCCATTCTTGGGTAGAAAGAAAGGCTCACTCAATCATTTTTCTCAAGCAGGCTGTCATCATTTTAAACATCAAATATCCCTTTATTGTTGCTTCTTATGAAACAGTGGATCTAGAATGTTGGGACTACTAAGGAAGGGGGAGCTGATGCCCAGACTCATGACTCATCTTTTAGAGAAGCCACAAGACAGACAGGATTCCTTACAGCTGAGAAAAAAGTAAGGTCTCTGCGTTCTTCTGTCTGGTTGATCCCCAGGCTTGGAATGACTACTCTCTTCCACATCTATGTATTTCTGGAGGGAAAAATCTTGCCTGGACACCAGGTGCTACTGCTTATTGTTGTGTAAAACATTGCTCTAAGATTTTGCAGCCTATGTTTTCTTTAAGGATTTTTATGATTTTGGGCCTAACATTTAAGTCTTTGATTCATTTTAAATGTATTCTTGTGTTTGGTATAAGAAGGTAGTCAAGTTTCATTTTTCTGCATGTATCTGTTCAATTTTCCCAACACCATTTATTGAATAAATTATCCTTAGCTCATTTTATGTGCTTGCTTCCTGTCTTGAATATTTGTCAAGTACAAAGTTGTGGGTTTACTTCTGGGCTCTCTATTCTGTTCCATTGATCTATGTGTCTGTTTTTAAGCCAGTACGAGGCTGTTTTGACTACTGTGGCCTTGTAGTATAGTTTGATATGAGGCAGCATGATTCTTCCAACTTGGTTTTTTTTTCTCTCAGGATTGCTGTTGCTATGTGGGGCCTTTAGTAGTTCCATATAAATTTCTGAAATATTTGTTCTAGTTCTGGGAAATACATCATTGGAACCTTGACAGTAAGTGAGTTGAATTTATAAATTGCTTTGGGTAGCACGGACATTTTAATGATGCTAATTCTTTTTATCCATGAACATGGTATGTGCTTCCACTTATTTGCGTCTTCTTCAGTTTCTTCAGGTCTTTTACATCCTTGGTTAGGTTTATTCCTTAGTATTTGATACTATCTGAAGGACTCGAGAATGGGATTATGTTCTTAATTTCCCCTGTCTGTTACTTCATTATTAGTATATAAACACGCAACTGATTTCTGAATATTAATTTTGTGTCCTGTTACTTTGCTGAATTCATTTATTAGTTTGAGTCGTTTCTTGGTGGAATCTTTGGTGCTCTCTATGGACAGTATCATGTTGTCTGCAAATACAGTTTTACTTCTTCCTTTTCAGTTTGGATTCTTTTTATTTCTTCTTCTTGTGTGATTGCTGTGGCTAGGACTTCCAGCACTATGTTGAATAAGAGAGGTGAAATTGGACATCCCTGTCTTGTTCCTCATCTTAGGAGAACTCGTGTAGTTTTTGCCCATTGAGTCTGATGCTGGCAGTGGGTTTGTCATGTATGGCCTTTATTATGTTTAGGTATGTTCCCTCTATTCCCACTTTGCTAAGAGTTTTTATCATAAGTGGGTGCTGGATTTTATCAAAGGCTTTTTCTGCATCTATTGATATGATCATGTGGTTTTTTATCCTTCATTTTGTTTATGTGATGAATCACATTTATTGACTTGTGAGTGTTGTACCAACCTTGCATTCCTGGAATAAACCCCACTTGATGTTGTTGCATGATCTTTTTAATGCATTGCTGTATTTGGTTTGCTGGTATTTTGTTGAGGATTTTAGCATCAATGTTCATTAGGGATATTAGCCTATAATTTTCTTTCTTTGTAGTGTCTTTACCTGGTTTTGGAATTAGGATAATGCTGGCCTGTAAAATGAGTTTGGGAGCATTCTCTCCTCTTGAATTTTATGAAATAGTCTGAGAAGGAGAAGTGTTAGTTCTTCCTGGAATGTTTGGTGAAATTCACCTGTGAAGCCATCTGGTCCAGGGCTTTTGTTTGTTGGGAGTTTTTTGATTACTGTTTCAATTTCACTAGGTGTACTCTGTCTATTCTGATTCTCTGATTCTTCCTGATTTATTTTTGAAAGATTGTATATTTCTAGGAATTTATCCATTTCATCCAGGTTGTCCAGTTTGTTGGCATATTATTGTTCATGGTATTTTTTTACAATCCTTTGAATTTCTTTGGTGTCTGTTGTTATTTCTCCTCTTTCACTTCTGATTTTGTTTGTTTGGGTACTTTCTCTTTTTGTCTTGATGAATCTGATTAAAAGTTTGTCAATATTATTTACTTTTTCAAAGAACCAGTTCTGGGATTCATTGATCTTTTGTATCATTTTTTACTCTCTATTTCATTTATTTCTGCTCTGACTTTAATTACATCATTTCTTCTACTTACTTTGGGCTTTATTAGTTGTTTCTTTTCAAGTTCCTTTAAGTGCAAAGTTAGATTGTTTATTTGAGATTTTGAGATTTTTCTTTTTCTTTTTTTTTGAGATAGGTCTGTAGTGCTATGAATTTCCCTCTCAGGATTGCTTTCCCAGTGTCCCACAGATTTTGGGTTGTTGTGTCCTCATTTTCATTCATTTCAAAGTATCTTTTGATTTCTTCCTTGATCTCATTGTTAACCCATTCATTGTTTAATAACATTTTATTTAGCTTCCAGGTCTTTGTGTGTTTTTCAGTGTGCTTCTTGTGATTGACTTCTAGTTCCATAGCATTATGGTCAGGACATGGGCAACAATGTGGTGACTGCTGGGAGGAGGGGGGTATAAGGGGACTAAATGGTAATGGAAAAAATATAATAAAGGTTAAATAAAAAATTGCTCCATTAACTTGACTTTTTGGTTCAAGTTTATATTCCCTAGGATTTATCCTGAGGAATTAGATAATCATCTTTCCCTTTAATTGCTTTTAAATAGGGCATTCAAGTTAAAATTTTCTGATTGACTTTCCAGGATCTTCTGGAAGCCCTTTCATTTCTTCATATTGCCATGTCTCAGTTTACCTACCCTGGAGCATAGATCTACTTGTATAAGAAGCAATGATCAGTACTTCTGGGACTTCTATTACAGCCTCCATATTTCCCACAGCCCCTCACTTACATGTAATATCTGTTTTATTCTCAACAACATCTGTAGAAGTTTTCATTTAGTAAAATATAATTATGTCTGAGGAAATAGGCCTTTAAAAATATAGTAAACTATACACAACAAAATTTGCCCTTTTAACAATTTTAAGTGTACAGTTCAGTGGCATTAAGTATATTCATAACATTGTATAATCATCAATATCTATTTGCAGAACTTTTTCATGATCCCAAACAGAAACTCAAAATAAGTCTCTTTCTTAAAAAATCTTTTTTAGAGCAGTTTTAGGTTTACAGCAAAACCGAGTGGAAGGTACCGAGATTTCCCACACCCTCTGCCCCACCACATGCTTAGCCTCTTCTATGATCAACACCCACCACCAGCAAGGTACTTTTGTTACAGCTGATGAACCTACATTGACGAGTCCATAGATTACATTAAAATTCATTCTTGGTGTTATACCTTTCATGAGTTTCGAGTATTTTCACTGCACTAACTCCCCGTGCTCTGTCTATTCATTCTTCCCTTCCCCTAGCCCCGACAACCACTGACCTTTTTACTGTCTTCATAGGGTTGCCTTTCTAGAATGTCATACAGTTGGAATTACACAGTGTGTAGCCTTTTCAGGTGGGCTTCTTTTACCTAGTAATATACATATAAGATTCCTTTATGTCTTTTCATGACTTGACTGTTCATTTCTTTTTAGTGCTGAATAATATTCCATTGTTTGGATGTACCACAGTTTATTTATCTATTTATTTACTTAAGGACATCTTGATCACTTCCAGATTTTGGTAATTATGAATAAAGTTTCCATAAACATCCATGTGTAGGCATTTGTGTGGGCATAAGTTTTCAGCTACTTTGTGTAAATACCAAGGAGCATGACTGCTGCATCACATGGTAAGTGTATGCTTAGTTGTGCAAAAAGTCAACAAACTATCTTCCAGAGTGGTCATGCTATCTTGCATTCCTGCTGGCAATGAATGAGAATTTCTGCTTCATGCCCTCACCAGCATTTGGTGTTCTCAGTCTTTGGGATTTTGGCCATTCTAATAGGTGTGTAGTGGTATCTTGCTGTTTAAATTTGCATTGTCTTGATGACGTATGATGTAGGGCATCTTTTCATATGCTTATTTGCCATCTGTATATCTTCTTTGATGATGTCTTAAAACAGAATATTTTATTCATTTATTAAAAGTTTTCAGTTGTGATTGACATACAAAATTATATTAGTTTCAGGTGTACAACATAGTGATTAGTTATTTATATAACTTACAAAATGATCACCCTGATAGGTTTAATACCCATTTAACAGCACATGCAGTTATTACAATATTATTGATTATATTCTTTAGCTATACTTTATATCTCCATATCTATTTTTATAACTGGCAACTTGTGCATCTTAACCCTTTTTTATTTTTCACCCAGAGAACAAATCAATGGTTGCCAGATGGGTGAGGGGTTTGGGCGATGGGTGAGAAAACAGACTTTTAAAAATACAACTTTTTTAAAAATCAAAAAATTCTGAAAGTATACTAAAAAAATCTATGTAGTTGTTTCTCAAAGTTGGGAAAGTACATGCTGAGACAAAGAATAGAATATTATCTAAGCAGTTATTTTTGAGTTTTCTTTTTAACCAGAGTTTTTAAAACAGTGTAAGAGCAGGTTGGAAATATCCTACATTATGTGTAGAACCAAACTAGAAGTAGAAGGCAGAAGAATCAATTAATCAACAAATATGCCCTTCTTCATCTTGATCCCTTGTTTTTTAAACCTAGATCAATGATACTTCCTCAAAGAAAACTTTTTTGTTTACCTTCATCTGAAATAATTTCTTATTTCTCTGAAATCTGCTTAGTTATTAGTTTTTTCCTTGCACTTTTACATAGTGTCTAACTTAGAACACATCTCCCCCACCACTGAACTAGCTCCTTCAGAACGAGATCCTATTCATTAATAGAGTTTTTTGTTGCATGTCTATGACAAAATACTTAACATTACTTTAAGTGCATTTACTTCTGCATTAAAAAATTAGTTTTCATGAATAGCCAAAATAATCTTTTTTAAAAAGAGCAAAGTTAGAAGTCTCAGGTTCTCATTTCAAAATTTACTGCAAAGCTATAGTAATTAAAACAATATCGTAATGGCATAAAGACAGACATAAGACCAGTGGAATACAGTCAAAAGCCCAGAAATAAGCCCTTGTGTACATGGTCAAAAATTTTCTACCAGGGGTCAAGATCAATTAATAAGAAAAGGATGATATTTTCAACAAATGATGTTAAGAAAACTGGATATATACATGCAAAAAAATGAAGTTGTACTCTTCTTACCTTATAGCATAAATACAAATTTACTCAAAGTGGATCAAAGACCTAAATATCACAGCTAAAATTATAAAACTCTTAACAGAAACTGGAGAAAGCTTCATGACAATGGATTTGGCAATAATGTCTTGGCTGTGACCACTGAAAGCAGAGGAAACAATAGATATTCCCTCATCGGCATTAAAGTTGTGGTAATTAAGGACACTAGCAGCGGAGTAAAAACACAGCCCACAGAATGGAAGAACAAATTTGCAAATCCTGTTGCTGAGAAAGGACTGGCATCTAGAACATACAAGACAAAGAACTCCCGCAACTCAACAGTAACAAAAAACAAACAACTTGGTTAAAAACTGAACAAAAACTTGAACAGATATTTTTCCAAAAATATATACAAATACCCAATAAGTCCATGAAAACGTGCTCAACATCTCCAGTAATTAGTGACACTGCAAATCAAAACCACTAAGGTACCACTTCACACCCATTAGGACAGCCATTATGAAAAAAAACAAACAGAAAATAACAAGTATTGAGGAGGATGTGGAGAAATTAGAACCTTTGTTTGTTGCTGGTGGGAATATAAAATGACCCAGTCTTCTTGTGTGTCGTTTTGTTTTGTTTTGTTGAAAATAGGACAGCAGTTCTTCAACAAACCAAACAGAATTGGTACATGATCTAGCAATCAGACTTCTGGGGATATGCCCCAAAAGTAAAAGAATGAACCCCAGATGATATTTGTATCCTCATATTTGTAGCACTATTATTCCCAATAGCTAAAAGGTGAAAGCAACTAAGTGTTCATCGACAGACGAGTGGGCTAACGAAATGCGGTGTGTCCCTGCGATGTGACAGTGTTCCATCTCAGAATGGAAGGAAACCCTGACACCTGCTACGACATGGACAGAAACTGAAGACATCACAAATGATAAAGCCAATCACAAGATGACAAATAGTGTATAATTCCACGTATATGAAGTTCCTAGGATAGTCATATTCAGAGACAGAAAGCTGAATGATGGTTGCCAGGTGCTGTGGGGAGGAGGAGTGGGGAGTTATGCCCCGTGGGTAAAGAGTTTCAGCTGGGGGGAAAGACAGAAGGCAGACAGCTGTGATAGTTGCACAACAATGTGAATGAATGCACTTAACGCAACAGAGCCCTATACACTTAGAAATGGTCAAAACATAAAAACGTAACGCTTTTCTGGTCAGTCTTTTGATTTTCCCAGCTATGGAAAAGTAGCTTTGATGGGGAAGAAAGAAAATTGTTTTCCTGCTTGTTTCTATACTCACAAGCATTGCTCTGGATCTTATTCTTGAACAAAAGTGATCTCGTGAGATTTAATTAAACATACTCTGGAGGCATCTGTGACATCTATAATTTTTCTGAGAATGGAAAATCAACAACAGAATCCTTCGGCTCAAAGGTAATCAACCTGACTTCTGAGTTTTACAAAGAGGCTGCGACTGGGAGGACATCTCGACTTGAGGAGCTGCCCCGCAGCTGTTCTCTATGCTGTGGGGTCCCCTGGCAGTACTGCTGTAACAGGAGTCCGGAGGTTTACGGGCTGGGTGCGACTTGTGGTGTAAATCGTATCAGCCAGGAAGACAAAGAGCCAACAGATTCAGCAAACACAACAGCTATTGAAACAACAAGATTAGGAAAGGGTTCCAAAAAGCCTCAGGCAGTGCTTTTTAACACATCAGAGCCTTTGATCCCCAGTCACAGCACTCCGGAGTTGCAAGACCAGGGACACTACTAGTCTGCTCAATTTCTTCTGCTGCGGACTGAGTTTAATTGAAGGGCATTCATCACAGAGCCACTATGAGATTAAATGGAGCAGTGCATTTAGTGCCTGGCATGGAATGTGCACTCTATCAATGTTAACCGTTACTATATAAACTGCAAAGTTATCTATTCCATAAAGAAAGAATGAGCTTGCTGTTTTTCTTTTGCATGCTTTTCATAAATTTATCACAACATAAGCATGTAAAGTATTTTCCCCTGGAAGGCCAAGCTGAGACACTTGTAAAGGGAAATATGCAGGAACAGAGGAATGGGGACATTGGGTAAAGCCCCAGGGTCTCCTTTAAACTGATTCCTTATTTTTCTTTTGTTCTAGAGACTTCAGGGCAACTTCAGGCATCAGCAGCTTCCTTACCTTCATTCGGCAATGTCAAGAGTGCCCTAGGCTCCTTTCCCCTTGGCCAGCAGTCCACACAAGAAGGTGTCACCTCTCAGATCCTTTTTTCTAGTCATTGCTAGACGAGTATGTAGGACGTCTTCATTTGAAGGGTTTTTTCGTATTCTCTAGAAAACCAAAAACCATGTTGAGGAGGAGTAAAAGTTCAGGAAATCTCAAAAGGCTCTCATGGTCGGCACTCCCTGGCTTTTGCTGAACTACTAACGGAATTAGATCTGCCTTCCTCAGAGCCAGTTTTTGCAGAATGATTCTCTTATTGTTTCTGATTCCTTTGTTCTAAAAAATACAGCAACCCAAATCATAGAATGGCTATGATATCACTACCCCAAAACTATAAAATTATTGTGCTATAATCTTTATTTTTCCATTCCAATTTATAGATTTTGTTCACCAAATTATTGCCTCAAAAATGCCTGGAAAATTGAGCTAAGAGATATTATTTTTAGATATTCTTGACAGTATCCTTTAATACTTAATACTTAAGTATCACATAGCAAACATTCATTTATGCTTATTAGAAACTTATTAACCATGGTACCTTGAGGTTTGCAGGTACAACCAGATAGTAAGCTGTAAGATCTTTAAGGGAAAGAACAATGTCTCATCTATGCTTCTCCAACAGTTGTTGTATGTGCATAATAGATGATTGTTGAATGGTCAGATAAATAAAAAAATGAATAGAAAAATAATAAATTACCTGTTCATTGCTCATTAATATTGATTCAGCCTTGATTTTTTATTGTATATTTCCCATTAATTTTTATGTATTATTATTTTAAATTCTTTTATTTAAAAAAATTAGTTAAGGTACTGAAGTCACAATACTGGGCATGTTGTAACTCCAGGCTCAATATCTGTTCTATGAGAATGATTAATCCTAGCCACAATCCTGTATCCTGTGTCGATTAAGAATGTTCTGAGTCATCCCAGGGACTGATGTTCAGACAGGAGTAGTCTGGGGACATGCCAGAGTGGAAACAGTGTATTTACTAAGAAATGCTGGACCAAGTCACAGGCTGAAGGTGACATCAGGGAGTGTCAGCCTGCTGTCAGGACTCGCCTGAAAATGCTGCCAAGTCGCTTTTTCTTTCTATTATGAATTTGCTTCCTTTTTTCTTTAGCCATCTTAACTGATACACTCTTGCATTATTTTACATTTGATTATTGACATATTTTCCCCGTCACTTTCAGTTTTTGGTCATTTTCTTTATAATAAATAAGCTAAAAATTACTTCTAGCATTATTTTCTGTCACTAAAACTCTATGAGAATATTCACAACGTATAATTACCTTGTAAAAAAATGCTGCAGAGATCTGATAGGATTGGTAACCATTTTGGAACTGGACTAGTTCCAATAGTCATGTCAGTTATAGAAAAAAATTTTTGTAACTATCTGGGAAATAACTAGTATGTCTACTCTTCTCTATGTTTTTCTTGCTACTTCCCCCTACAAGGGATTATAATTACCACAGAAATTAAATTTATAGTTATACATTACTTTTAGGAAAAATTATTATAGTCATTTGACAGAAGGACTTTAAATATTCAGACAATGTAGAAGTATAATTAAATAGAAAATTTCCAAAACTCTAGTTGGGCAAACGATTTAACATTTAAACTTTAAGTTACTTTTAAAATAAAAAGACCTTAAAGAATTTGATTGACGTGAAGGAAAGGGCAGAGACCACTGCGTCACAGCCACTCTGGGACCCTAGTCTCAAGTCTGACTGTTAGCATCACTTGTCAATAGGCTCATGGCCCTCTTAATTCAGACACAGGTTAACTTACTAGAATTACTTCCTTGAAATATCAGTTCACATTTCTGTTTTCTAACTTGCCTATTATCTGTTTTAGAACTGGTCCATGTGAAGAAATTTGCTTTATATTCCAAAAAAAATGTTATTTGAGTTATTACTGAATTTCACATTATCTCACTTCAGTGTCCTTTTTAGTATATGTTGATGTCTGATTTATGGTCAATATCCAGATGCAAGGGCTGCTAATTCCTCAACTGCTTTTTTCCGCTAAGCTTTCATTACTGTTTAGTTAAGGTGATTCAGTGAAAATCATGGGCACTACTGTTTACTCAGTACTAAGAAGGTGAGTGCAGTTGGCAATGCAGGACTCCAGAGTGTAGTGGAAAAACTCATCTAACAATATGGGAATTGTGATGTAAGGAAGCAGGTGTCAAAAGGCAACCAGGGACAGGGTGGTAATTGATTATCCCTGATACTAATGGAGAATTTATAATGATGACATCTGAATCTTAGCACTAGGACTGCGTGTCCTAGGAACAAGAAGGAGGCCAGGGTAGTAGGAGGGGAATGAGCAAAGGGGAAGAATGACAGGAATTGACATCAGAGACAGGAAACAAGATAACTCTGGAGTCTGTGCTCCAAATGGACTGTAGGCAAAAAAGTTGAATCAAGGGCGAACAGGTAGTGGTAAGTGGTCAGGTACTGAGCAGATTTTGAAGGCAATGCCAACAAGTTTGTGGATATATAGGATGTGGAAATAGAGAGAAAAAGGATTCATTTTATACTTACTGAGTCAGTGTAGATGTCAGACATTGTGCTAAGTATCTTCCTTAGAAAGGAAAGAAAGCACAGGTCCTTCCTTCTCTTAAGGTCCTTCTCTTAAGAAGCAGATGATCTAGTGCATTTTTTTTCAATTTTTTTTTACTGCAACAGTAAAAAATAAATTTTATCTTGTAACCCACTTTGCATGTACACATATCTGCATAACTAAAACAAAGCTTTCATAAAATCTGTATTTACTCATATCATGTAAAACATAAAACTAATGTAAAATATCATTTTGGTAATAAAATATATTGTTTTATATTCTAGTTTATTTAGAAATTCTCATAAAAAACTATTAAGTCAGTGGTTCTTAAACTTTTTGTTCTCAGGAACTCTTTGTACTCTCAGAAATTATTAAAGACTCTAAAAATCTTTTGTGTATACGGCATATACATATTGATATTTATAATTTAATAAATGTAAAAGGGTAACTAAAATATTTATCTACAAATGACAATAATAAATCCATTATATATTAACATACACTTATTTTTAATGAAAAATATTCTTAAGAACACTCATGCAAAAATTAGTGAAAAAGACATGTTATTTTACATTTTTGCAAATCCCCTTGTAGAAGACAGTGAGATTCTCTTACATTCTTCTATGTTCAGTCTGTTAAGGTATATTGTTTTCATTGAAGAATACAAAAAGCTCCAGCCTTACACAGATATGTAGTTAGAAAAAGGATACCCAGATATGTAGTTAGAAAAAGGAGAAGTATTTTAAGAGCCTTTTGAAGATAATGGTGGATATTCTGTTACTATACCAAAATTCAATGAGTGGTAATTTCTCAAAGGTTATTTGTATCATTAAATCTGAAACTATGTCAATGAGCTTTTCTAAAAGAGTTTGGTTTTTCTTTTTATTATTTTTTATTTAAGTATAATTGGTATACAATATTATTTAGCTATATTAGTAAGGTATAAAAATGATTAGACTTTTTAAATACCTTACAATGTGATTACCCCACTAATTTCAGAAATCGTCTGTCACCATGCTTTATCATAATATTATTGTCTAGATTCCCCTGAACCTTTTTTACCCATTCCTCCAACCCTTCCAACTCTGGTAACCATTCCTTTGGTCTTTATTTTTATGAGTTGTTTTGGCCTTGTTTTGTTAGTTCATTTGTTTTGTTTTCTTTAGATTCTACATTTAAGTGAACTGATATGCTATTGGTCTTTCTCTTTCTAACTTATTTCATGTGCATACTATCTTTTAGGTCATGTGTGTTGTTGAAAAATGACAAGATTTCATTTTTTATTGTTGCATAATATTCCATGATACATATACCATGGTACATATGGTACATATACCATATACATATAAACACACATGTATATATAATAAGAGTATGCGAAAAGCTCATTGATCCAATTATATGATGTATCAATAAACTTTTAGTACCCTTTTATTAAAATCCATTGGCTTGTCTTGCACTTTGAATAGTTCTTGTGTCTATGCCTGATTTGAGGATATTATGCACAGTAAACTACTATAGTTTACTATTTTTCCAAAAGTAGTAGTAGTTATAAAGATTTTTCAGATGTTTATGTATTGAATTATGTAATATCAAAATTGCTTTTATCAATATCACTATCCATCATCAGAAAAGGCATTAAGTATTGGGAAGTTGTCAAACTCACACCAGTGGATACAGTTTTCAAAAATTCTAAGTTTTGCTAGAAATCCTGAATTTTATAATGGAATGATGATATCTGCTTACCTTTCTCATATTCAAAGAAGTGTTGGTCACATATGTTAGCCTAAATAACTATAGTTTCAGAGTTGTTCTTCAAAGTAAAATTAGTATGTCATCTAAAAGGCATGTAGTTCATCTTGTAACTCAGTTGTACGAGAATTTTCCTTGAGAAAACTATTTCCATGTTGTCACAGAGAATATTGAAAAGATGTATACTTAAGGTTGAGATTTAATAAAATGAATTATTTTACTGTTTGATCGAGGACATTCCTAACTGAAATCATCATTTTTTGAAACAGAGTGTGTTACGGTGAAGAGTGTAACGGCTGCTGGTCCGTTTTTGTGCTCCCGCCACGATTTTTGCTCAGGGCCTGCAGTTCCATCTACGACGCCTTTTGCACATGATCTGGACTATTATGCACTGTGTTGCAAATGTCAGCACAGTGGCACAAGCACATCACCTCCTCGTATTATTATAAAAGTAATTTTGACCTTATGAATCCCCTGTAAATATCTTGATACTACCCAGGTTTCACGAACCACACTTTGGGAACTTCAGTGTGGAATTGTATGGTAACTCACAGGTGCCTAACCACAATTTGGCACAGAAAACACACTAAGGCAGAAAAATTTTGAAGAAGAAAGAAATTCGGAGAAAATGAAAGAAATGTTATTGAATAGATTTTAGTTGTATCCCCACCAAACAAGGTATGGTTAATAATTAGGTGACAGCGAATTCAATTTAAGTTAACCAACACTCTTTCCAATATAAATGCCACTCTTTCATATGAAATTTCTGTGAAAAAATCATTTTTTTCAGCAAATATTTACTTTATATCTGCTCTAAGCCAGATGCTATGCTATCATCAGGATTCCTGTTAGTTACTCCAGGTATCACAAAGGGAACAGGCTTCTTTTAATACAGTGATAGCAATAGTGAAACAAAACAAAACTAGATAGAAAACAAATGGAAGAATATTTCAGAGATGGTTAAATTTGACAAAGGAGTACAGGCCTCATACGTTAAAGGACTGCACTCTGTCCTTCGGCAGTACCTCTGTCCTCAAGGCAAGGAGTCTCCAGGGCCAAGGGTCATGGCTGCCCCAAATTAGCAATCACAGAATTTTCTGCTCTTAATGTTGTTTGCATTCAAAGGAAAGGATGAGCCACAGGTGTGTACCTTCCTGGGTTGATTTCTGAATGCAAGGAGGCTGGGCTGACATGTTCATAGGTGTATGGATGAGGTCTTTCTTGGGTGAAGTAGAATGGAAAAAGTTAGGTGGGCATGGGAGAAAAGGCTCTGTTTATACTCTCTATTGTCCTGTAAATGTTCAAGATAGCCTGGTAAAGGGAAAGAGAGACTGGGTATGCAGTTTGGAACTTACTTTTAATTAGGTAGACTAGTAGGTTACATCTGAACGTGGGCTATGTTACAGAGGCCATATCTCCTGTTACATAAAACATATAAAAAATGTACATGCTAGCCCTGGCTGGTGTAGCTCAGTGCATTGAGCGTGGGCCTGTGAACCAAAGAGTCGCTGGTTAAATTCCCAGTCAGGTCACATTCCTGGGTTGCGGGCCAGTTTCCCAGTAGGGGGTGTGCGAGAGGCAATCACACATTGATGTTTCTCTCCCTCTCTTCCCCTCTCTCTAAAAATAAATAAATAAAATCTTTTAAAAATGTACATGTTAAATGTTCACTTTTGCTATGAAATTTTTTAGGGGTTTTATATAATTTTTGGAGAGAATTTAGCCATGAGAAACTCATTTCATTTATAACTGGCTATGGTTCAGTTTCTTGCATTTATATATATTTGGAATTCTTGTGAAGAGGAACAATATACACAATGAGTTATTTGGAAACAATGTCAATTTTTGAGCTCTTAAGTAATTTTTTAAAGCTGGCAAATTTAAACACTTATTAATTTTAATGTTGAAGTGTGTTATTATTTTGTATTAATGTTTTTCAGGTCTCGTATATTTCTCCATGTTCTTGACAAGTGTATTGGGTTTTAATGGGTTGAACTCTTTCGTAGCCTAGGACCTCGATTTAGACTGTGTTGTTCAATATAGTAGTTGTTAGCCACCTGTGCCTATTTAAATTAAAATTAACTAAAATTTACATTTCAGTTCCTCAAATGGACTAGGTGCATTTCAGGCATCCAGCAGTCAGTGTTAATGGCTACCATTCAATAAAGCAGGTACGGAACATTCTCGTCATCAGTAGGTTTTATTGGATAGTACTGCTCTAGGCCAATCGCAGTCCTGGAAGTTCAGATGTTGATGCTATTTGTAGACTACAAATTAGTAATGAAGCTTTCCAAGGTCTTGTAACTGGATTGTAAAGAATAGGAAGGAGTATGAGGAAGAGAGATCATGTTTGTAGACTACTTTAGATGAAATTCTTCAAACAAGTGACGTAGAACTGATGCAAAGTAAAAAGAACAGTCTAGAGGAAAATGTGAAGAATTAAGGGGGTGGAAAATGTGATACCAACGGATAATTCAAGAATTTGAAACTGAGAACTGTGTTCCGTAGGGTAATGAGAGCCAATTTAGTCAAAGACAAGAAAATCTGACTCAGGTATCATCAGTCTGCTTCATTGAGAGGAAGGAGCAGATCCCTGTGACAATGCAGAAGAGAAAGCAGCAAAACCGGCAACTGAATGATAGAGGGAGAAAAGCTCCTAAAAGACTGGAGGGAACGAAGTGAAGGTTCTACAAAGTCAGTGCAGCTGAGAAGGTCCTGTCTGTGAGAACAGACGAATCTTGGGAGGAAATGGAGACTTCAGGGCTTATCCTTTCCAACTGAGAGGGTGGTCAGATGGTGTCGCTACTAGAAAACAGGAAGAAATATGGGACTCGATGGGGTCAGGGGTCAGTGGATAAATCATTCACCAAAAAACCCCCCAATGGCTAAAGACCTGAGACCGATGGGCTTTTCAGGAAGGAAGAAAATAAGCAGCAATTCTTGTTTGGAGAGTGCTCTGCTCATTCAGAGGAAGGAAAAGCAAGGCCAAAGGACATGGTCGGTAAAGGCGAGGAGTCCAGACACGGACAGTGGTGAAAGCCAGTAGGAAGATTTTAGGGGAAAGAAGTGAGATGGACAATCACAGAGAGATAAAACTGAGATTAGCATAGAAAATTAATAGACCTTTACTGACACCTACATCACTGAAACCTTTATCATTCATAGTACTTGAATATGAAGGCAAGACAATTACATGGCTCCAGGGCACGAAGAACCACATAGAAAATTCTAGAGTCAGGACTTGTCGTTGCAAGGAAGACACATTCACTGATTCATGGGGCAACAGCGGAGCGGGTGTGGCACTATAAGTCAGTGTTTAACAGAGCCGAGTCTATGTTTACAGTGATTCAGCAGCAAGGACTAAAACGTGTAAAACACTGTGCTGTTCCTAGAGATTATTGCTTCGCATTTCAGCTCCAACACGCACCCCGTGAAGAAGGCACTACTCTCACTCTCATTTCGTGCACGAACAGTGAAGGAACTGAGATGAGGAGATGGTTCTTTATTTGGGATCATCAGTTCTATCTTTTGTGTCCCCCAACCCCCACTTCCTCTGTCCACATTCCTAAGGCTGCACTTCATGGTTTTGTAACACGTTTCCTTTCCAATAATGGCCAGGTTCCACCTGTCCGTCCTTTGGAATCTGCCATCAAACCTTGCTGCTTTAAATCTAATTGATCTAGGACTATGTAATGCTTTAGAAGTTCACTCTCGACCAGGACAGAATAGAAAGAAAAGACTTTTCACAGGTACTTTCCTGAGTGCATTTCTGTGTCACAAAATTGATTTACATATTGGCTGAAATCTATCAGGAGTACCTATGGCCAATGTAGGTTTTGCGGCTTTCTGATCTCAGTGAGTCTGTTTTGTTATAGAAGGAGGGAAAGAGTTCACACACCTACTGATAGCTACAAGCTGGCTTTGGAATCAAAAGAAAACTTGCCTGAAGGCAAAGCTGCCCCTTACTGGTAGTTTCCACATAAAAACTGTTGAGAGAAGTATATTTCTTTAAGAGAAAAATAGGGCAACAATTCTTATTTGAGAGCTTTAATCAAAAGGAGTTCACTCCCACTGGAGACGTGGGTCAGAGACTTGTACCTTTTATTTCTGTTTCTGCTGTGTGCGTAAGAGCATGTCAGAGTCAGAGGCAGTAAGTCTGACTTAAGCTTTTTTAAAGACTAAGGGAAAACCTTTAATTACCTTTGATGAACTGTTTAAAGAAGAAGAACGGCACCTCATCATGTCACTTCTCTGGGTAAAGCTTTCCCGAGGCTGTTTCTCCTTCAGGGAAGAGGCTGGATCTCTTAGCTTGGCGGGGGGGTGTTCTCATCTATACCCCTCACCTACCTTGCCAGTTGCATCTCCTATCAGTTTTAACCCATGTTCTGCATCTCAACCACACAGAGAATCCCGAAGACAGACTCATTCTTTATGCCTCTGTCTCGAGATCCGTCTCATACTTCACCTCCTTAGTGGATCTTTCAGAACCCCCTGAGGCTGAGTTGCTCCCCACTGTGCGCACACACAGCCTCCTGCACACCCTTACTGCAGGTATACCTGGTTTCACTGAGCTTCGTTCTGTTGCCCTTCACAGATGTTGTGTTTTTTACAAATTGAAGGCAAGACCCTCCATCAGCAAAAAGACCACAACTAACCTCATTGCCATACTTGCTTTGTTGTGGTTGTCTGGAACTGAGCCAACAATATCTCTGAAGTATGTCTGTAAGATATTTATCATTCTCTTCAGTCGTTATTTGTTTATGCATTCTCTTCGTATCCAGGTTTTGAGCTCATTGAGGCAAAGGATCCTGTCTTAAAAAATCTTCATGGGTAAGTGACAGCCACAAAATATTTTAATACCATACATTATTTATTTTATAAACTAAGTTTCCACAGAAGAGAGTTATGGCTGTATGATAGGAGCTGGGTGAATCAGAAAGGGGCTAAGGTGTGAGTTGGGTTAAGGAATGGTCAATGAAGTAGCCATCTTGACATCTGAAAAATTTACTCTAGTGTTTCCATTTTAAAATAGCTCATGGATAGTTGATTTAATAAATAGTTTGGACTGAGTAGGGTATTAATTGTGTCTCAGTCTCTGATAAAGCATAGGCCTTGAGGTTTGGATCACTTGAAGTATGCATCTATGGCAGTGGTAAAATCTTCCACAAAGAACAAGTATGGAAGAAGAAGTATGAAGTCCCTTGGGTTGAACTTGAAAGCGTAGCGGAAAGTAGTGACAAGTGTTGTAGTGATCAGAGCACCTCAGGCTAACGCAGTGGCTAGTTAGGAGAAAATATACATAATTTTTTACTTTGACAGTTAATGCCAAATTCTTTTAATTCTATTATAAATTTTCTTCTAGTGCAGTTTATAATTGTTCTAAATTTGTGAATGTTAAAGGGTTTTTAAAGAACACAGACTCTGTAGGATGTTAAGTTTTTTTTAAGTTTCATTGTGAACTTTGGGAAACATTGGGTTAAAAGGAATGAAAGTAGTTTCTTTACCACTGTTTTTAATACTCGATGATGCATTATAGGTCTCTGAAACATGTACGTGGTGCACAGAATTTTTAAGTTTCCTTCACAACAGACCTCTTTCTCTCTTGCTTTCCTTATGACTTGAAATCTTAGTCTATCGGGCTGTTACAACAAAATACCACAGACTGGGTGCTGTATCCACCACAGAAATGTATTTCTCACCGTTCTGGCAGCTGAAGGTCTAAGGTCAGGGTGCCAGCATGGTCGCATTCTGGCGAGGGCTCTTTTCCTGGTTTCTCAGCTGCATCTTCTTGTGTGTCCTTACTTGGTAGAAGGGCTAGCGATCTCTCAGGAGTCTCTTTTATAAAGCACTCACCCCATTCATGAGGGTTCAGCTTTTAGGATGTATGCGCCACCCACGTTTCCACCTCTTAATACCATCATCTTTGGGGGTTAGGATTTCAACATAGTGTGGACGTTTTGTTCGGGGCACAGACATTAGATTATAGCACTCAAGTATCTGCAAAGCTCTTAGTTATGTTGGTGCTTATCTGAATCTGAATATTAGAGGCATCTGCTTTTCTGTCTTCTGCTGATTTAAAAGAAAAACCAAAAATGTAAGCAAGCTGACATTTTATGATCCTGTGAGATACTCATTCTTGCCTTGCTAGCAAAAGTGAGAAGGTAGAGTCTGGATACTTAGTGTTAATACACACATTTGCTTATAACAAAATGTAATAACTCGTATAATATGTGGTATAGTTAAAGGGAACTATAAAGCTCTTAATTTAGAATAGCATTTCCCAAAGAGTGTTTCATTAAACCGTAGTACCGCTTAGATATTGAGAGAGAGAGAGAGAGAGGAAGTGACCTTTTGCTTAGACGAACAGTGAGCAACTGGACAATTGTAAGGAATTTGGAGCTAGGAAAATTCCAAGAACATTCCAAGTAGGCAGAAATGGCTGAAACCTTTAGGCTACTGCCCAAAGGATTTGAATAGCACTGATGTCAAAGTGTTCAATGTAAGTTAGATATGGAGCGTAAGAGAGAGAGCAAGAGTTAGGGGGCAGGGAGAGAGACAGATTCATTTAGATTAGAAGGCAAGTGATTCATCTAGTTCCATGAATTTATGTATTTTTTTCTGTTCTGGTAAGGAAAAATATTTTAGAAGTCTTCTGTTTCTTAAACTATACTGAAGATTTTCTTCTTTCACAAACAAAAAAACAAACATGAAAAAGGTACCTTGGGCTTGACAGAAGACCTAAATCTTTTAAGAAGCAAATTTACTTTGAACAATGATTACAAAATGGAAATACCAGTGTATTTCATTTAAGTGTGTATTTAACCCAAAGAAGAACACAAAACAAAGCAAAAGCAATGAAGTATTGAATGAATTGTAGAATAATGCTTGTCTCTCTTTTAAAGGTTTCCTGATTGGATTTCATAGGATTGTGTGTACCTTTCCATTTTTGGCTGTTTGGGGGTGGGGGGGCTCTTTTTATCTTCCTTGAAAGAGGTGGACTGGGATGGGAGTAAAAGACAGAAAAATGTACTTGAACAACAATTAAAATATTTTTTTT